>PDNA01000133.1:0-91823 GCA_002573605.1 Polytolypa hystricis UAMH7299 | reverse complement strand
TCCTCCCACCCCCTGGTTGAATATCGATTCACGATTTTGTTTCACCTAGCACATATCTATATCTATATCCCACCACATATTCATACCCCGCTCCACCTCCCAACAACACACAACACACACACACACACACACACACACACACACACACACACACACACACAGAGCCATGGCAACAACCTACACCATCCAGCCCGGTGATACAATGTGGGCAATCGCCAACGCCCACAACGTCGCCTTAGACGCTCTCATCGCCGCAAACCCACAAATCCCCGACCCCGGCATGATACAAGTCGGGCAGGAGATAAATCTACCTAGCGGGGGGGCGGCACCTGCTCCCGCTCCGCCGGCTCCAGAGCAACCAGAGCAACCACCAGGTACAGCTCCGCCGACGACGGCACCATTGGAGCCGAGTAGACCGGTTCCTGAACCGGCGCCAGGGAGTAGAGGGTTGAAAACTGTGGGGTATTTCACGAATTGGGTAAGTTTTTCTTTATGTTGCAAAGCAAAAAGATGTTTGCTTCCGTGTTTTTTAAAAAAAAAAAATTGAGATTTGATTTGCTATGATGTTAAATATACCATGGAAAGGGCGGGGGGGGGGGGGGGGGCAGGGGGTTTGAAAGCTAATTTGGTTTTTTTTCTGGAACTTTTATAGGGTATATATGGACGGAAATATCAGCCTCTGGATATCCCAGCTGATCATATAACGCATATTCTCTGTATGAAACGAATTCTACAGATAAATCATTGTTTTATATGCAGTAGTAACTAATTGAGGGGTCCATCCTTGCCTGCAGACTCATTTGCCAATGTCCGTCCTGAGTCAGGAGAAGTGTATGTTCTCCCACATTCCCAAACAAACCATCCTCAAAAAGGCTTCTGTTGATAACTGGCTCTATTTTGCCAAACAGCTACCTCAGCGATACATACGCAGATCTAGAAAAACACTACCCAGGCGACTCATGGGACGAGCCCGGAAACGAAAACGCCTACGGCTGCGTCAAACAGCTCTTCCTCCTCAAGCAGCGGTACCGCCATCTCAAAGTCCTCCTCTCCATCGGCGGCTGGACATATAGCTCCAACTTCGCTGCTCCCGCCGCAACGCCTAGCGGGCGCCAAACCTTCGCCAACACCGCCGTCCAACTACTCGCCGATCTCGGCTTCGACGGCATAGACATAGACTGGGAGTACCCGCAGGACGACGAACAAGCGCAGAACTATGTCCTTCTTCTCGACGAGATGCGACGCGCCCTCGATGCCCATTCCGCCCAGCATCTGGGCGGCAAACGCTTACTCCTCACCATCGCTGCCCCCTGTGGCGCTAACCACTACTCCAAGCTCCACATGGCGGATATGGATCGCTCGCTCGACTTTTGGAACCTGATGTGCTATGACTTCGCGGGGAGTTGGGACAGCACCGCCGGCCACCAGGCCAACGTCTACGCTTCCCCCCAGTACCCTGCGGCCACACCCTTTAGCGCCGACGCAGCTATCTCCGCGTACATCGCTGGCGGCGTGGAGCCGAAGAAGCTCATCTTCGGCCTGCCCTTATACGGACGCGCATTTGAAAATACCGCTGGACCAGGCGCACCCTTCCAAGGCGTGGGCGAAGGATCGTTTGAGAACGGGATATGGGATTACAAAGTGCTCCCACAGGCGGGGGCGCAGGAGTACCACGACCATCACATCCTAGCTAGCTGGAGCTATGAGCCGCAGGTGGGCAAGATGGTCAGCTACGATACGCCGGACATGGCGAGACGGAAAGTCGAGTATATACTGGCCCGCGGCCTGGGTGGGGGCATGTGGTGGGAGTTGAGCGGTGATCACCCCGTGGAGAATCCGAGGAGCTTGGTTCGTACCACGGTTGAAGGGTTTGGCGGGACGGGGCATTTGGATCATACAGAAAATGTTCTGGAGTTTCCGACAAGTAAGTATGAGAATTTGAAGAATGGGTTTCCGAATAAATAGACGGTAGAGAGACAATCCAATGCTTCACGGGGGTATGTATTGGTGATTCAAGCACTGCAATGTTTCCACAAATTGGTCACAGTTGGATTGTAACCTTCTTTTGAGATGGGGAACATTTTTCTTTCTTTCTTGGGTAACCAAAATCCTGTTGGATATTTGTTTCACAAGTGTGCAGAGAGAGAAAAAGCCCATCAAGATTTTCATGCTTCTCAGAGCTGAGATCCATACAATGACAGCATTCTTTTGCATATGTACTTTTCAGTGTATAGTCCATACCCAACTAGTCTGCTATGTATAGTCCTGTGTCAATATTATTGAAAGCTCAACTCACATCATCAGCAGATTTGCCTGGTCTGCATGGCTCTGCAATCTGGTCTATTGCAGCAGCAGTTCTGCAGCATCCTGTCATGTAGAACATTTTGCAGAAGAACAAGAAACAAACCTCATTTTCAGTGCAGTATCTCTGTAGTAACAATAAAACCAACCAGGCAAAAGTTAATCAGTTTCAAAACCAGTTTGAAACTATTTGTTAAAAAAGCAATAATGACATCAATGATCTCATGGTCTCCTTGATATGGGTCTTTCCCCTTCCGCAAAAACAATACGCCGAACTTCCCCAACTTTCCGCGAGCTGTAGCAAAAACCGCATTTGCCAGGACTAAGTAGACTCCCCTACAAACGCCTCGAAAAACTATATAAAAAACCACCCTCTTACAATTGTCAATTCCGCTTAGCTCCTGCTCGACGGCACCCCATTCGTCTTCCTTTTAGTTACCTACCTAAAAACCAAGGCACACCCAAACCGGGCGCGCGCGCAAATATGAACCAGGTCCAGCTCGATCCCTCGCGGCTCAATGCTGCAGATAGACAGGAAGTGACGCAGTTCATTACGAACGAGGCGCAGAAGGCGAATATTCAGACCAGTATGTTTTTTTGTTTTACTTTTCTTGCTTTCCGCCGTATTATAAAGCCCGTGGCTGCGGGCTTTTACCGTGTTTCATTCCCTGGCGGAGGATTGCGCGGCTGGGAGAGCCATTTGCACAATTGTGTATTATTCTACCTTTTTATGTGTTTTGCTCTCCTATGTTTATGTACTTTTTTTTGTTGTTTCTGTTCAATTGCGAATTCTACCCATCTCTCTCTCTCCCTCCAACCCCCTTCTTCCCTACCCCAAAACCCTTAACAAAGTCGAGGACAACAATTAACCTAACCCCCCTTCTCCTCTTTCTCTTTCTAGCCGTCCACCATCTCGCAGACGTATGCTGGAAGAAATGCGTTCCCGGAAAAATATCCTCCGGATCCCTAGACCGCGGCGAAGAGGCCTGCGCGCAAAACTGTGTGAATCGCTGGATGGATGCGAATATGGCGGTGCTTAAGCATTTGGAGCAGTTGAGGGGTGGGCATTAAAAGGGTGTGGCGGTTGATTGGGTGGGAGATGGGGATAGGGGATTGGGAGATATATGTATAGCCGCGGATATATTTACGGGGTTGGTGGCGGACTTTGACGACGGTCGGGATGGGAATGGGATGGGGCTGGAAAGGACGGGTGATAAGAAGGGTGGAAGGGACGAGAATGGCGAGCTCATTTCTGTTCTTTTTCTTTTTGCTTGCTTGATATTTCTGTATTATTAGACTTTTATGAACGTCTACGGGTGGACGCTCGTGTTTTTCCCCCTTCTAGGTTTACTTTGATGTTGAATCGTCTAGCCCCGTGTCATTTTTTTCTTTCGCGGAAGGTAGATAGAGCCTTTGGGCGTGTTCTGCGCAGGGCTACGTGGGGTGTGGTGCCGCGCGCACATATGCCGAACCTGAAGTATGCTTGTGTAGGTATACCTCCCAGTCCAAGTTTCGCTGTCGAGGAAAGCTTGCTGCAAGGGCTTCATGCGAGTCCAGGCCCTCCATGATATTTGAGAAGCTTTGAGAATTTGGAGAATTTGAATCATAACTCAGCGACTTGTAGCATTTCCTCTCTACCTTTTTCTTTCTGTGTAGTAATTGCCAACAACGCAAAGTTGATATCTGCTAATTAAGCCACCAACGACATGAAAAAAAAGAAGAAAAAAAGAAGCGACCCATGCATGCACCCCTAGCCGTACCCATTTTTTAAACAATCGCCAATTTCGTAGCCGCAATGTCAAGAGCATCAACATCCGGGGTCAACCGGGCAAACGCCTTCTTCAAGCCATCGGGTCTATTGTAAACGTAAGAGAATTCGTTAGCCATATGTTCCCGCTTGTTTTCAATGCAGCCTCTTGCCCAAAACAGCAATTCTCCCCCCCAATATCATGACCACCCTATATCCCTCTGGAATCTAGCTTTATCTCCGAGATGAAACGTACCTGATCAAAGTGTTGATCTTGACGGTATCCACGTCATACAGGGTCTTGAGAGCCTGCTTGATCTGTCTCTTGTTGGCCTTCACATCGACGATGAAGACCAGGGTGTTGTTCTCCTCGATCTTCTTCATCGCGCTCTCCGTGTTCAAGGGGTGCTTGATGATCTTGTGGTGGTCGAGCCGGGTCTCATGAGGGATCGACTTGCGAGGATACTTGGGGGAGCGGGAGAGTTGGAGGGTCTTGGGGCGGTGGAATGTCGTCGATGTCCGGACCTTGCGGACCTTGTGCGAGTGAACCTGCAGTTTCAAGATACATAGTCAATAACTTGGTCTCCCCCATCGATTATTTTGTCCTCTTTTTCTTGCGGAGTTTTTGGGTGGAATTCGTTTCACGTACACCCTTGAGCACCGCCTTGGCCGCAGCCTTTGCGCTGGGCTTGGTCGCTGTATAGTAGAAACAAAATAACCAGTCAGCCTTCAAAATCTTCCCCTAATATCGCAATTCGAGAATTCCCGCTCCATTCCGTCGTCCAGAAAAAGGTGTCTCCTCGCGCGTTGCACTAGCATCCTCACGATCTTCGAGCCAAACGCTTGGGAGCAATCGCAGGCCAAATTCTTTCGTGCTTCTTTCGGGGAAATGGGAAAAAGCGGTTTTAAAAACAGAACACAAAAGGCGAGAGCTCACCTTTCTTGGTTGGGGCCATTGTTGTCGAAGGGGGGGCGGGCGGCGTGTGTTGGTGGTTGTCGAACTGTCAAAGTCGTCTCTCTCTCTCTCTCTCTCTTTTGTCCAGCTGGGGCTTCTCTTCTTCCTTTCTCGCTTAGTTTGAAAACCCTAGAACTGTGTGCGTCACGTGGGGACATCGAACATCAGCCACTTTACTCGATTCGGACAAGCGTTAAACCATCCCGAAAAGTTGCCCGCATCATCAAATGTCCACAGCAACCAAATCGTATCTTGCTCTGTTCGACGAGCAATTGATTCGAGTGAGGGACAGGAAAAAACGCAACGATGCGTTGTCCACGAGAATATGACATCACTCCCTAACACACCCCATCCATTCGCCATCCCTTAGTTCCAATGACAGCCACCAAACCCTCCCGGAAAATGCAACCCAAATCGATATCTCATGGGCGCCCACCAACCGTCAGCCGTCCAGCGGCATCCCTCTCCGCAAAAGCGACACGGACATTGATCCGCTCGCACCACCAACTTCACAAAGCGCGTGCCCAGGCCCTTGTCGCGGGGGATGAAGCCCTCGTTAAAAGGCTTGATCAGCAGATCGCTGCGAATGGGGGGTTGGAAAGCTACCAGCTAGCTAGCAAGAAGGGCCAGTCTATTGAGCGCGGAGGAGACTCGAGTAAGGTCCTGGTCGAATGGTTGGATCTGGATTTACGCTCGTTGAAGAATAAGGGGGTCCAGCAGCAGCAGCAGACTGGTAGTACTGATAACAAGCTACGCCTACTAGAAGTTGGAGCTCTAAGTACGCAAAATGCGTGTTCAAAAGTCGGCGTTCTGGATGTGACCCGTATCGACTTGAATTCTCAGGAGAAGGGCATTCTTCAGCAGGATTTCATGGAGAGGCCGCTCCCCACCACGTCCGCGGAGAGATTCCACATCATCAGTCTCTCTCTCGTGTTGAATTATGTCTCTGATCCTGCGTGGAGGGGCGAAATGCTTCGACGCACCGTATCCTTCTTAGAACACGCAATCCCTCTTCCAGCACCAGCACCAGCATCACCTGGATCAGAAACCGCCGCCCATCCTCTTCTGCCCTGTCTATTCCTCGTCCTACCCGCAGCCTGCGTCCTCAACTCGCGCTACTTCACTGAGGAAAGATTGGCCGATATCATGGCTACGCTAGGCTACACCATGCAGCGGAGGAAAGTGACTTCGAAGCTCATTTTTTACTTGTGGAGTCACAACGACGACGGCGAGGAGACATCGAGGTCCCAGCCGCGCGTGTTTAGGAAGGATATGCTCAATCCGGGCGCGACGAGGAATAATTTCACTGTTACACTTGGTTCTTCGAAGAAAATGGATATTGGTGCAGTAGGCTGATTGCGCCGGGATGAGGGGGGGGGAATTGATTTACCTGGACAAAAATCTTGATTATTTCCAGCCAGTCTGAAATTATCAACGCAAAATTTTAGCGCATCGGGGAATGCGCGCGCACACACATACCCTTTTTTGAGGACATCGTCTTCCCCCTCGAGCTACATAAGCCTATTCATGCCAGTCGGGGTATAACACAGGGAGCTTGGAGCCGCTCTTCTCCATAGCCAACCCGCTTTCCGGGACCGTCCATGAGGGAATGAGCTCACATCTTTTCCGCGCTCCGCAGAATTGATGATATGGACTTGGGAGAAAGGGGAAGGGGGGGGGCCGGGGGTTGGTAGAGTTTTGCGACAACATCCCACCTGAGGGAACGGACGTCATCAGCCCGGACCCCAAATGCGGTGTCTTTTGCGAATCGGATGAATGACCCCCCGGCTCATGATGGAAGCAAATAGAGAACACGCCAAGGAGGGAGGGCTCGGCCTTTTTGTATTTGGCATAGGCCCGTCATGTCAGCCTCTCTCTCCCACTCGCACATGAGATGATGAATAGAACCCAATGAATACAGAATCAGGAATATAATATTTGGACTTTCACGATATATATATATATATAAGTCTAATAATACTATTTTCCTTTATCACTCCTTTCCTCTTCCTTTTTTCTTTATTAAATTCTAGCCACAATACAGGGAGAGTACAGTGTAAAAATAAAGTAACCAAGCAAGCTTCAGGGGGGTAGTATCCGTTTCCCTTCCCTCCCTCCATGAAATCCCACACTTCAACAAAAAAAGTAAAAACCCCCTCATCAACTCTTCATACCCATAATCATTACATCGTATAGAACATTAACGACATACAACACATAAAAATATCGTTTTACATTCCTCCATACCCTCCATCCCCCTTTCGCCCTTCTCCCACCGACAAAAAAAAACCCAAACCCACCTACTTAATCCCCAACTGCTCCTTCGAGGCAAACGCCCATATCGTACCCACCAGCGCCATAGCCGTCGACACAACCAACAACACCCAATCCACGACCCTCTCACGCCTACTAATCTGCTGACCAAAGATCTTCAAATAGAACGCGATGGGGAAAATCACACAGATCGTAATACAGAGACTGGAGCCTATGAGCGCCATGATGCGATCGAAGTGAGGGAATATTATGGCGATGAAGATTATGCTGGCGATGGTGAGGATGCGGATTGTGCCTTGGAGGAAGATGAGGAGGGTAGGGGAGCGGATTGGGGTGGTGGGGAGGGAGATGGCGCGGGAGTCGAGACCGAGGAGGGCTTCGATGGTGCCGACGATGGGTTGGCAGCTGTGTTTTTTTTGGAGTTAGTAGGTTGGTTTCTGGTAAAAAAGAAAAGGGAGAGGGGGAGTTTTGGGGTTACCTCAGGGGTATTTTGGTGACGGGGATGATGGCGATGAAAACTACGAGGCATATCGACAAGGCCTGGGGATAGCCGGTGGAAAGGAGGATGTTTGATGTGATTTCATCCCTGACGCCGTCGCCGAACATCAGGAAGCCGGAGATGGCCATGGCGAGGTCTAGGACATACTACGAAGACACCGATATATTAGCCTGTGCTCATATACACAGAGAAAGTTTAAATTTTATCCAAGAGACTTACTGTGAACGAATAAGTTACCCAGAGACTCCGACCATACTTATGCGGGTGTCTCATGTCTCGGTATATATTGGGGAATACACTGTGGCCACCCCAGGGAGCTAGTATGAAGCAAAGTACAATGATCAGTATGATAGCCAATAGTTGCAGCAAGCACGCATAACTTACACATTATCAAGCCAAAGCTGAGCGGAACACTATTCCAGTTGGTCGGGAAGAGATGGGTTTCAGCAGGCTCTCGCAGCGACCCGGGGAAGTCCGGCTTCACGAAGCCATCAATTATGACGATGGCGACAACTGTAAAAACCGTCAGTAAGAAACTAACTCGCCCATGTAATTTGGGCCAGGACTGGTGTCCAACTTACTTGACGTGCAACAAAAGATACCCAAAATACTCGTCACGCTGAGCATACGCAGTGGGACAAAATTCAACGGAATCAAAAACGCTCCACAGAGCAATTTCCATTGCAAACGCCCCCAGCCGGGGATTAACGCATCGACGCTATCTGCGAAGAGGACAACCAGCGCAACACACGCACCAAGCAATTCCAGACAAAAGAGAAGACTGGTCACGACTCGCGCTCGCGAACCAAAGCTTATATACGCTAGATCAGCGTACGTGACGAGACTGGAATCGACATCCAAGCATTTGGCGAGGATTTTGGCCGTGTATGCGGTCACCAAGGCGGAGAAGAGCAGAAAGGACATTCCAATAGCCCAGCCAGCATACTTGAAGCCTAGCGGTAAACTCAACAGACCAATGCCAATCAAAACATTAACCGAGTTGAAGATGGTCTGCGGAACAGTAGACTGGCCAACGATAATGGCCTCCTTTGTGCCATCATCACGCTGAACGCGAGTGATAAGAAGCGGCTCTCGATCCCCTTCTTCAGCAGCGCCACGGGCTTCGATAAAGTGATGCTCCTGATACAACTCTGCTGCTCGGGCCTTCGTAGCCTCGCTGACGCGCGAAGAATCTATAGTTCCGTATGACGTCCCCAGACTCCGCGTAGTATGCAGTAATGCTTCTCTCTGGCTAGCTGCAGATGGAATCTTGGTCAATCGGCCTCCAAGCCTGTCCTCGACCACGCCGTGATCTGGCTCGTGGAAGACCGGCTCGTGATCATCACCACGACCGCCATTGAGCAAAGGACGGTCTTCTTCATCAGGCTCAGTGAACACAAACGACGCCCTGCGCGGGATGACTTCATGAAAGTACGCAGCTCTTTGCCACGAGCGCGCAAAATTATCAATGCTGTTGGGGACTCCTGATGATCGTCTCCGCATAGGCGTAGTAGTTCTGGAAAAGATTAGTAATTAGATACAAAGCTCGGGGGGGAACTATAGTGCCATCAATAATGAGAGAGAGGGAGAGGCCCATACCGTGCTCTTTCTAAATCGTGACCATCAGCATCCAGAAAGGGGTCTCCGTGAAGCATATCGCGGCCAGTGGTGGCTCCCGTGTATCCAGTATGTGATCGAACCCGCCCCAATCCTCCGTTGGCAGGGTCTTGCCCCGATCCCAGAGAGCTCATACTTCTTTCTCACTCTTTCTTTTAGAAATTGAAAAAAAAAAAAAAGACAATCAAGGTATGTAGTCTATATAAAATCGAAACAAGCAATGAAGTTGAATCTAATCAGTGAGAGGTTCTTCGAGGAAGTCGTAGCCCCCAAGCCAGCCGCTTGCCAGAATATTCTCTCCAAGCACTCTCAAATTATACAAATCCAAAAAGGGAAGATAAGAAAAGAAGCAATTGAAGAAAGGAATTAGGGAAGGACCGCTTTCTTGTACGCTATGCACGCACAAACAACAGGAAAAAAAAATCTTCGCTCTCGTGTGAGGGTGTGCGGAGTGGCGACAAAATGCCACGGTTACCAGCGGGGGGGATCTAGGGAAAATACTCAAGATAGCGCTACTTCGCGAAAAAAAAGAAAAAAAAGATCAACAGCTATATCTTAAAGTAGGAATAACTATTAAAAAGAGAAGCTGGAAGAAAAAGCATGATTCTATTCTTTTTTTCCAGATCTGTACCACGATCGAATTTTTAAGAGACGCATTTATGTATGCAGGGGTTGAAGAAAAGATGGTGATCACCCACCTCTGTATCCCTCGGTGTGTGCAACATCCACTTTATATTCGCCACATCCCAGAAATGGGAAAAAAAAAGGGGCGGACAGCATCTATGAAAGCACAAGAGGTTTTCTATTCGATTTGAAGCTTCTGCGGGTTGCAGTTGGAGTGTACATAACTATTGTTAAAATATAGACTCCGCCCAGAAAATTTAGAATGACGATGAGATGCATGACAGCACATGTGGGGAATTTGCACATAAGCTTTTTAGATGGTGGATAGAGTGTATATTATTATTGAGCGCGATGACCACGATGTTGATTGTGAATTAACTTTAGACCTATTATTAGACGCATTTCTGCTGGAGTGTGAACCTTTCTGGGGTCGGACTCGTGAGGAGAACATTAGGGGAATCAACATATAAATTACCTGCCCTTAATAATAACGAGAAGACGAAAGCCTATGTTGACCACCCATTCCAAAGCTGCTTTCGGCATATGAGAAAAGAGAAGAGAAGAAACGCAATAAGCAAAAATATGGAAAGAGAAAAGCGAAATATGGACTAGCTAGACAGCATCCCAAACACAGACCAAGCCTCTTCCATTCCTCGCCATGAATCCGCGATGTCTGACGGAAACAGCATTCCGCAACATTGCTCATACTAGCCATCAATACGTTCTACCTGGCAGGCAGTGCCATAGGCGCAGACCTGGGCAAAGCCGCCCAGCTCGCTAGTATCGAATCTGAGCGCGATGATGGCATTGCCGCCCTTTTGCATACATTCGCCAATCATGCGCTCCACGGCTTGATTGCGGGCGCGATACAACATGGTCGTGAACATGCGCAGCTCGCCGCCAACCATGGACTTCAGAGCCATGCCGATATCTGCGCCGATATTGCGGGATTGGACTGTGAGCCCGTAGACGGCCCCGAGGACTTTGACTACCCGGTAGCCGGTAAGCTCGTTCATGGTGGTGGTTATGATACCGTGGGTCTCGGAGAAGCCATGGACTTCAAGGTTGGCCAGGGGGTTATTGTTCTCTTTTCCTTTTGAGAATGCCATGACGGAAGGATGGGAGAACAAAAGGAGGTAGAAGGTTATGCCAGATTCGTGAAAGAGGCAATATCTTCGAGAGGAGGGGCAAGCGGAAAATGCAAGCTAGCCTTGAGAGAATATGTGATGAGAAGTGGGCTGTAGTCTTTTCAGCTCAAGATCCTTGAAAATGGCGGTCTACGCTGTTTTAATGGCAAGAACCCCGCAACTTCATGCAACAACTTCCCAACCACCAGTTAAGCATGCATATTTAAAGTATAGAAATACATTCTGGTATTTAAGAGCATTGATTTGTTTAAAGCTAGACTATTTAAGCCACTTAATAGATTGAAAACTGCTCCAATTATGTCACTAATCTATATCAGAACCATTCTTTTTGCCCTATAGTATAAATGTCCAACAGTGCAAAATAGCTGAAGGCGATCACTATTTTCGGGGCATCAGTACCGCTGTCAGCTTCCAAGCTTTTCTCGAAACACTAGTTGTACTTCGTAAAGGCAAACACGAAACATTTCCGAACTAGGATGACGGTCCTAAGCCTCGGACGAACGAAACAAAATGCGGTGGTAGAAAGTAGATGCTCCGTGTTATAGGTCGTGCTATGAATATCATTAATATGGATATAGTCACCGCTAAACTTCACTATACGCACTCTACATAGCAACCTAGCAAACGCAGCAGGATAGACTTTAGGTGCCTCTGGGAACGAGTCATCAAAAGCCATCGTGACTGAGTGGCAGTGGCCTGTGATTCGCAGGTCCATGTAAACACAGTCACCATCAGACGTGGCGGTGTCGCGCGGGAAATAAAAATTAAATCCTGGTGAGGCTTACGTCAGCCGCCCGCCCTTCAAGTTCACCTCCTTCGTCTTCTTCACCCCACAACTCCAACTGTAGAAATTAACCACCAACGAGTGTCTGGATAACCAAAGGTCGATCTGCTCTGAGGTAAGACTCCTGCGTTTCTCTCTCCATATAAATGGCTGCTCGTGCCCGTTCTGCCCGTTGTTGCTCACATACTCACCAGTTTTTCAGAAGCGACCCGCCAATCTTGAACCTTCTATCCAGACTTTCCACCACCGTCGTCGCCCAGCATGAGCGCGGCTCAGGCGAACGAGGCGGAGAAGAATATCGAGATATGGAAGGTGAAGAAGTTGATTAAACGCCTTGAGGCGGCCCGTGGAAATGGAACCTCCATGATTTCGCTCATCATCCGTAAGTTGGGCCACTTTGCATCTCTACCCCGCTCTACGCTCTGCTAACCTGCCACTTCGATCTATCTAGCCCCCAAGGACCAGGTTTCCCGTGCGGCGAAGATGTTGGCTGAAGAATTTGTTCGTTCAATCGCTCCTTTTCTCCTCCCCTCCGCATGTCAGCTAGAGCATTCATAGTAACAAGAATCACAGGGCACTGCGTCCAACATCAAGTCTCGCGTCAACCGTCTGTCTGTCCTTTCGGCTATTACCTCCACCCAGCAACGTCTCAAGCTCTATTCGAAGGTGCCTCCCAATGGCCTCGTCGTCTACTGTGGTGAAATCATCACATCGGAAGGCAAAGAGCGCAAGATCAACATTGACTTTGAGCCCTTCAAGCCCATTAATACCTCGCTCTACCTCTGTGACAACAAATTCCATACCGAGGCCCTGAGTGAACTGCTCGAGTCTGACCAGAAATTCGGCTTCATCATTATGGACGGTAACGGCGCCCTCTTCGGCACTCTCAGCGGAAACACGAGAGACGTTGTCCACAAGTTTTCCGTCGATCTTCCCAAGAAGCACGGTCGTGGTGGTCAGTCTGCTCTGCGTTTCGCCCGTCTCCGTGAAGAGAAGCGACACAACTACGTACGCAAGGTCTCTGAATTGGCGGTGCAAAACTTCATCACCGCCGACAAGGTTAATGTGGCAGGCCTCGTTCTAGCTGGTTCCGCAGACTTCAAGAATGACTTGAACCAGTCTGACATGTTTGATGGCCGTCTGCAAACCAGGGTTATCAAGGTTGTGGATGTGTCCTACGGTGGAGAAAACGGCTTCAACCAAGCCATCGAGTTGGCCTCAGAGACTCTAGGCAACGTCAAGTTCATCCAGGAGAAGAAGCTCATCGGAAAGTACTTTGAGGAGATCAGCCAGGACAGCGGCCGCGTCTGCTACGGTATTGAGGATACTCTTAAGGCTCTGGAACTCGGTGCTGCAGAGACTCTTATCGTGTACGAGAACCTTGACATCACCCGCTGGGTGCTTAAGCCAAGCTCCGGCCAAGAGGTGATCCTCCACACCACCAAGGCCCAAGAATCGGACCGATCTATGTTCATGGACAAGGAAACCGCACAGGAGATGGAAATTATCGAGCAAAGCTCTTTCCTGGAATGGCTGGCCGAGAAATACAAGGATTTCGGCGCAGCTCTGGAGTTTGTTTCTGACCGGTCCAGCGAAGGTAATCAGTTCGTGAAGGGCTTTGGTGGCATTGGTGCCATGCTCCGCTACAAGGTCAACTTTGAACAGTTGGCTGATTATGATGACGAGGATGAGTTCTACGACGGTATGTTCTTTATCCTCTTTACTCGTCTATGCTAGTCTTTGCTAACGGTTTACTCTACAGATTGACGGTTTGGCAACCTCGCAGAGAGCGAGGATGATGATCGCCCAGAAGCCCCCCTGGTGGATGTTCTGACGGCTGGCCCTCCGAATCGCGCCGAGGCTGTTCAACAAGAAGGCTCCGGAGCTAACTCCATTCGAGCCACGAATCCACCTGCTCAAGCCAGCACCAAACTTCTAAGAGGTGAGAATGGAGCCTACTATTTCCTCGAGGGATGAATGAGTGCCACGTATCTAACGGTCTGCCTTTTTATTTTATTATCAGGTCCATCCAAGCTCCGTAATGTTGCTGTTTGCAACTAAAGCGGCCCCGCCCACCTGGATCGGGAGTGTCGGGAGTGCAAGGCGCGTTCGATTCTTCAACAAAAGACAAAACTCCCCCTTTTTTCCGGAGCGCGGAGAACTCTGAACCTCTTTGGCAATCCGAATACTCCCCCTAGATGAACAACAGGCCAGTATACCATTCTGTGTTTATGGGAAGAAGTTCTTTTTGCTCCAAATTTGAGATCTGCTTTTTTGGGCTTCTTGTTGTTGCTTTTTGTCGACTGTGTTTTATGCCAGTGATCATTTTTTACACTTATTGCCAAAGCAGCAGGCTGATGATACTATTATCATCCCTTGCTTTGCCAATCCAGAAACAGGGAAGAAAAAAAGAAAAAAAAAGTTAGTTCATTTATGCGCTAGTTCCCGTCTCTCAAGACTGACATCTGTTCTACTATTTCTTTTTATATTCTTTGATCCTCATCACACTCATTGCTTTTATCCCCAATCTAGGGCCCCTTTGTTTCTCTAACTTGTGTTTTTCCCATATCTCCTGCGGTGTCATGTGTGTGTGTGTTATATCCAACTCCACACCACCTGTCAGTCAGACTAAACAAGATAAACAAATCCCACTCAAGTCATTCATTCATTGATTTATCCATTCAATTCACATTTCTTATCCCAACTGATCCCTCCAACTCCCCAAATACCTACACGCCTCCGTAACGCCTCGTAAATCCCTCATAACTTCTTCAATAACCTCTCCTCCATGCAATCCGGGATCCCGCTCACACTCGATGAAAAAAATATACTGCCAGGGTTGAACGCCGCTAGGGCGCGAGTTTATGCTGGTAAGATTCATGCCGTGGCGTTGGAAGGTTGTGAGGGCGTTGGCTAGGGCGCCGGGAACGCCGTGCTCGACCATGAAGGATATGAGGGTTTTTTGCTTGGGTTGTTTGGGCTTCTGCGGCTGTTGCTGTTGTTGGTCGTGTATCGAGCCCTGCTCTCCTGATTCCCCTATTATACCCGCAGTAGGAGTAGTAGGAGTTGTAGTAGTACTATCCCCTCCGCTTCTTCCCACACGCACCTCCTCCATCCTCCCCCCCGCTTCCCCCCTCCTATTCCCCACAACAAGAAACCTCGTCGTATTCCCCTCCTTATCCTCAATATCCTCATCCAACACATCCAACCCATGCAACTCCGCCGCAAACTTACTCGCTATCGCCGCACTTGTGTATCCATCTTCTTCTTTGGCGACGGTTTCCGCGGCTTTGGATGTCGAGGAGGAATCTTGTCGTTCGATGCCTTTGAAGTGCGCGGTTAGGAAGGTTTCGCATTGGCCCCAGGCTTGGGGGTGGGTGTAGAGCTTTTTTATAGGGGTGTATTTATGGTCTAGGGATATGGCAGACGTGTAGTATGTATGTTAGTTCTAGTATTTCCAGAGCATAAACAATTTGTGCGCATAACCAATTCAAATGCGCACGCGCGTACACGCACCTTTCTCATATATATACCCCTTCTTCACCAACAAACACTGATGCACAGTCAAATAATGCTCTCCACACACTGTTATATCCGGATATTTCCCCTCGCGGTCAGCCAGCAGGTCAAAGGCCTGCACGACAGCGCCATTTGTGGAGTTTTCAAAGGGGAGGATCGCGTAGTCGGTTGTGTTGGATTGGACGGAGGAGAGGGCGTCGGGGAATGAGGGTTGTGGGAGGAGGGTGGCGGTTGGGCCGAAGGTTTCGAGAGCGGCCTGGGCAAAGGGGAAGGAAAAGAGTTAGTAAAGGGGGAGAGAGGCGTTTGTTGGTCGCGGTGTGGGAGTGTGATGGGTGTGACATACCTGGTGGGAGAACGACGCAAGCGGACCGAGGAAGGCGACCCGCACTGTGTTTGCGGCCATGGGTGATACGGTCGAATTGAACAAATGTGTTATGTTATATTGAGCAAAGCCAATTGTCTTAAAATATTAGAGTTCAGTTGGGTCTATAGACTAGTGTTGTGTAGTTGGTGGTTGAAAGAAGAAATTATTTTCTTTGTTCCTTGCGGGGGGACTCCGATGCCGCTGATGATGGATTTTTGCGGAGCGAATCAAAGCTTTCCCCGCAAACAAAGCAGCCCCCAATCTGCCTCCCGCAACTTACTTACACCAACCTACATACATGCAACCCCGCAGAGAGCGCGAGGCTTGTATGTCTGATAAAGGCGATTTGCTATGTTCCATTTGGCACGATGGCGTGCCTGTGGACAACAATGGCTACAATTGCAACGCACCTCCCAACAGCTCCGGCATAGCTCCTCCTCCGCAAGCTCACCATTGCTTGAACGGTTTCAGGCCGACTTGACCACCCGCCGCATCCCTCTTTTCTACGACTACCTTTCCCCGCAGCCATCGCATCTCTTAGATCTCTCTGTCGGGGAGTTTCTCTCCAAGAACAATGCGTCATCCGCTCTCCCATCGGTTCGCGAGGCGAAACCTATGCCGATAGGTCACCATCTAGTATATTTCCCGCCGCAGGTCCGATGCTCGCAGCTCCTACCTGACGGCACGGATATTCTGCATTATCCCGGTCCCCCATTCAATCGTCGCATGTGGGCTGGTGGCTGGGTACGATTCTACGGCGAGGGTGGTGGACCGCGATTAAACGGCCAGCGGGCGGTATGCCTCGAGGGTATCAGAGATGTAACTATTCGCGGCAAAAACGGGGAAGAGAAAGTATTTGTGGGATTGGAGAGGAGGGTTGCGACGGTATCAGAGGGAGAGGATGAACAGAGTATACGAGATAGAGTGTGGACGGAGCATGAGGATCAGCAAGGGGATGCTGTCGTGGTGGAGAAGAGGAATTTGGTTTTTATGAGGGATAAGACGCCGGAACAGGTGAAGGTTGATAGAGAGGGTGTCGGCCGTCAGAGGTCGGTTGTTAAAGGTAATATATACATGCTTCCGGCTTGGATTTCTTGGTCTATCCGCTTGGCTACATGCGCGCTTTGCTAACGATAATATGGAATGAACAGCACCGACAGACCCAGCCTTCAGCCACATAGTTGTGCCCACTAGATCCCTCCTGTTCCGATTTTCCGCCCTGACATTCAACGCCCATTCCATACATCTTGACCGGGCGTATGCGCAGAACGTCGAGGGCTATGGCGACGTGCTTGTCCATGGACCACTCACACTTATGCTGATGCTTACGGCTTTCCAGAACTATGTCTCTCAACGTGGGTTATCGGTTGAGAGCATTGAGTATAGGAATCTTGCGCCCCTGCTAGTTCAACAGCAGATGAAGATTTGCGGGAAGCAGAAAAGGGGAACGAACACGGATGCGTGGGATATCTGGATTGAAGGGGGTCAGGGAGGATTGGCGGTTAAAGGGACTATCCAAACGAGGAGTATCTGAGAGAGCCTATCTGTAGTGATGGGGGAAGTGAGAAGGGGTATGGTAGCGTTGAGTAGAGGCTTGAATGCTTTAGAGAAATGATAGCATCTGAGGTAGCCTCGATTTTGAGGTTCGAAAAGCTAGCATGTATGTACAATATTTGTAATTTCTAGATGTTTTATTCCTACTCCTGGAGGTGTATGAATATGTCGTATGGAGAAATATATATATCTAGTACCAACTTCCAGATAGCATTCAATGATGTCCAAATTTTTCTGCTCGGCAAGGTTCGTTTGACTAAACGAACTTCTCAATGTCACCTCAATTAATTCTTGATATTACCTCTGCCTAGAAGCTACATTTTTCGATGTTATCGTGCTGATGGACAGCTCTCTGTCACCATCATCCGTTAGGGCAAGTCTGCACGTGGATGCCAGGCACCGGCAGTCGGTGGAGCGGAACATTGATTACCCGAAGGCATCAAACTGAGCTCTTCAAAAGGCCACAACACAACACAGCTCCCACCTTTCCTTTCTTTTCCTTTCAACTTCCAACCAACTTGCTCTTTCTCTCTCGAACGCACTTTTTTCTCACTAACCAGCGCAGCATATACCAAGATGGATGTTTTCTGGTCCGCGCCGCCTGTGAGCAGGTAAGAAAACTATTTGCGTTAACTCATGATTTACTGACCGAAGACGCTGATCGCGAAACCAAAACCCCCACCAGAACCCTCACAGCGGCAACGTTCGTGCAATCCGCCTTGGTCTTGAGCGGCTCGCTTGATTATTCCCGCATCTTCTTCCACATGCCATGGATTTTCACGATTCCTCCACAGATCTGGCGCTTTGTCACCCCATTCCTTCAGACCGGACCTGGCCTTTCGTTTATTTTCGATCTCTACTTCAGTACGGGCTTCACATGAGAAACACAATGCCGCTTTCTAGCTTGTGGGCTCACGCCAGAAACTAATCTGATGTACAACCTTGCAGTGTATACCTACGGCAGTGGCCTTGAGCAAGGCTCGCCCCGCTTTACTGTCCCTGGGGATTTCTTCACCTACGTTGTTTTTGTAGCCAGCGTGATCATGGTGAGTGTTTTAGTTACACTCAATCCACTCACATTGTGTTTTTCCTTGCTTTGCCTTGTTTTACCCGAGCCTTTTTTCCCACTTTCCCCCTCGCTATCTGCCCGCCCAGCCTTTTTTGTAGCTGAAGCGGTTCCTGAACGCGAGAAGATTACCCCTGCAGCTCATGCAGACCCATCATTCGCATTAAATTATTATGGCTGCATGGGTTGTGGGCATGGTGGTAATGCCTCTACGATAGCCAATGTGGATGTTTTTGGTTTCACATTGGTGGTTATGGCACCCTACATATCCTCAACCTCCTTGTTCCTTCTATTCTATATATATAGTCCAATTGCATTTGTATCCAGAGCAATAATATTCTACTTCGGTCCTTTTTGCCAAATTTTCCTTGCATTCCCAAAAAGTTCCCCAATATATACGTCTTTTTTTGCCCATAAAATGTCCTTCAGAAGCTGACCAGTTCCAAAGACCACTGCAGGCGGCCTCCTGGGCGACATCATCTTCACACGCGGTAGGACCTGATGGCTTCCCCCCTCTTTTTTCCGCGCCGACTAACGATGTTAAAAAAAAGCGCTCATTCTCGCCTTCATCTACACCTTCGCGCAGGACAACCGCGGCAAGAAAGCCACCTTCATCATCATACAGATTCCGATCGAATTCCTCCCCTGGGCGATGCTTACACTGACATTCGTGATGGGCGGGCCTAGCGCAGCTCTGAGCGAGGGCACTGGCATGGTCGCGGCACATCTCTATGACTTCCTCACGCGCATCTACCCGACGTTCGGCGGCGGCAGGAATATCATCAACACGCCGAGATTTGTGAAGGCATGGTTTGGTGCGGATATTCGCGCCCAGGCGTATCGTACCTACGGCACCGCCTATCGTCCCGCCACCGGTGCTGCGCCGTCGTCTAGGGGTGCGGCTACCCCGTCATCATCATCTGCGTCGGCGTCTGGAAGTTGGTATTCGGGGCTTGGATCAAATTGGACTGGAAGGGGAGCTGGACGACGTCTAGGTTCGGGTTCATAGTATTTGGAGGGGGGACAGATACTAATGTAGAGGAGCTCTGGTTTTTTTTTCTTTTTTTTTACATTTTGTAATTTAGCTTCGCAATGATTGGGGGCTATGTACGAATAACGAGGGATATCCAAAATAATGTCTTTATCTGCACGTCGTGCCAGAAGTCTACGTTGGTAAAGCTGCATATGCGTTCATTGGGTAGGAGTGCTAGCACAGCTTGGGAAGCCTCCAAAATCAAAAATTGTAAAATAGTCACGTGATATAACATCTTTTCGCTAGCCACATTTGATTCGCTAGAAGCTTTTTTCCGGGCCCCAAAAAAATCCAACCAGGAAAAAAGAAAGAAGCACAACTTCGACCGAAAATTCAAGAAGGAAAGAAAGACAGAGAGCATCGCAGCTTCTTCTTTCGGCTTAATTTCCCACCCTCGTGCCTTCCTTATTTGGATAGCATATTTTTTCTTTCTTTCCGAGAAAGGGAAATAAATAACACACAAAGAAAATGGCGGAAGGAAAGATGGATGTCGACTTTGCTATCAAGCCAGAGGCAAGCACGCCGGCGATTCCTACGTCGGAGTGGCCTCTGTTGCTGAAGAATTATGATAAACGTATGCTTGCTGCTGCTGTTGCCCCCCATCCCGATCAAAAGCTCCGCGAGGAGGACATTTTTCTCTCTCTTTTTTGCGTTTTTAAGTTTTGGTCGTTGCTAACGCTGAATCGACCTCTTGTGTGTGTTTTAATTAGTCCTTGTGCGAACTGGTCATTTCACTCCCATCCCCGCTGGCTGCACGCCGTATAAGCGGGACTTGAAATCATATGTCAGCTCTGGTGTGATCAATCTTGACAAACCTTCGAACCCGTCGAGTCATGAGGTCGTGGCGTGGATGAAGAGAATTTTGCGGTATGTTCGAAGACAAGAAGAGTTTTGGGATTTTTCTTTTGGATGTGGCTAGAATGAGGAAAGCTAATCGTGGGACTGTCCCCTGTGTGTATAGATGCGAGAAGACTGGTCACAGTGGAACTCTTGATCCCAAAGTTACTGGCTGTCTGATCGTCTGTATCGATCGAGCAACCCGTCTCGTTAAGTCGCAGCAAGGTGCTGGAAAGGAGTACGTGTGCGTGATTCGACTTCACGACAAGCTCCCCGGTGGGGAGGCGCAATTCGCTCGCGCGCTCGAGACTTTGACGGGTGCTCTCTTCCAACGTCCACCCCTGATCTCTGCTGTCAAGCGTCAGCTTCGTATCCGAACCATCCACGAGAGCAAGCTGTACGAGTTCGATAACGATAGACACCTGGGCGTTTTCTGGGTGAGCTGTGAGGCTGGAACGTATATCCGAACCCTGTGCGTGCATCTTGGTTTGTTGCTGGGTGTTGGCGCGCATATGCAGGAGCTTCGACGTGTTCGCAGTGGTGCGATGGGTGAAGAGGAGGGAATGGTTACCTTGCACGACGTCCTCGATGCGCAGTGGGTTTATGATAACCAGCGCGATGAATCGTATCTCCGCCGTGTTATCAGCCCGCTTGAGACCCTGCTTACGAGCTACAAGCGAATTGTCGTCAAGGATAGCGCTGTTAA
Organism: Polytolypa hystricis UAMH7299; assembly: GCA_002573605.1. NCBI lineage: Eukaryota > Fungi > Ascomycota > Eurotiomycetes > Onygenales > Polytolypa > Polytolypa hystricis. The sequence continues at coordinate 70,795 of PDNA01000133.1, read as the reverse complement.
TGCTGTGTGCTACGGTGCCAAGCTTATGATTCCTGGCTTGTTGCGTTTCGGTATGGATATTCTCTCTCTCTCTCTCTCTCGCTCTTGTTGCAGGCGTCTTAGGATCCTAATGCTGACTCCCTTTATAGAGTCTGGAATTGAAACCCACGAAGAAGTTGTCCTGATGACCACCAAGGGTGAGGCCATCGCTATTGGCATTGCCCAGATGTCTACTGTTGAACTGTCCACCTGCGACCATGGCGTTGTGGCTAAGGTTAAGCGTTGTATCATGGAGCGCGACCTCTACCCACGAAGATGGGGTATGGGTCCTGTTGCCCTTGAGAAGAAGAAGATGAAGAACGATGGCAAGCTTGATGTGAGTCCTTTTTTTCTACTTAATCCTAAGTTTCGACGGAACTGAAAGCTGACCCTATTATCTAGAAATACGGCCGTGTCAATGAGAAGACGCCCGCGAAGTGGCAGTCAGAGTACAAGGACTACAATGCACCTCTGGATGCAAATGGCATGCCTTCTACACCTGCACCTGCTGCCCCAGCTGCCGCGGAGGAATCCCCGGCCCCCCCTGCCGCTGCTGAGCCAGAGGACGCCAAGGATGATGACAAGAAGAGAAAGCGACATGAAGGCGAGACCCCAGAGGAGCGAGCGGAGCGGAAACGCAGAAAGAAGGAGAAGAAGGAAAAGAAAGAGAAGCGTAAGTCGAAGCAAGCGGAAGAGGATGAAGATAGCGACTAAAGCTATTTTTCCCCCTTTTTGTCTTGAGTTTGATATCTCTCTTTCTGTATCATACGGTTTGCTTCTTTTTTTTGGCTTTCCTGGTATTCTTTATTTTCTGTGTTCTTGTTTATCGCTGGAGTAAAAGGGTCAAAACAAGGTGGGAGTTCTTTTGATGTTTCTTGTTGTTTCCTGTTGCTGAAAGTGTTTGCTTGATTAATTGTTCTGCTACTTATTCCTGAACTGTCTCTGTGCAAGAGAGCGCTGAAGTATCTACTTTTACAATGTTGCCTTGGCAGTACCTCTTTTTGTTTGCAAGGGAGAGTGAGTGTAATTTGGAGACAGATGATAGTGGATCAAATATATGTGATTTACTACTATATGCATTATCAAATAGACCCAGGCTCTATTTGTCTCCACGGATGCTGTGTTTTATGGGGGTAAGACCCATTTTTGAGAGTGACCATTCCAGTGGAGAAAATTATAAGAGAGAGAGAGAATAGCAGCAATTGCAGAGCTGTTAGGGGGAAGCTCAGAAGAGTGCTGCGCTAGGTCTCTCAAGCGGCGTATACATGATGGCTGTTTGTTTGGCTCCGGCCGTTTCTTCCTTTGTTGGGCGTATGGGAGATATATTCAATTCACATTGTTTCTGACTGCGCCGTCGCCCGTGGCCCCCATGGCCCCCCTTTTTCCCACGAGTACGAGTACTGAGCTAACACCCTTCTCTCGCCTCTATATGATCATATGAGATTTTACTCGTTGATGAATGGGAGGAGGGAGGGATTGAGGATAAGGATTACTGGAGTCTCTATGGATCCGACGGGCTACAATGGTTTCTCTGAGTTAAAGGTTGGGATTGCTTTCTTGCCTTCTTTTCTTTTTTTCATGCGACGAAGCAAGGCTGTAGGAGATAATATTTGATATATCTACCTCCTTATGGGCCCTACCAGGTTTCAAACTACAGTACACAGGCAGGACTATAGCTAGCGCAGCAACCACTCCTACCCTAAAAGAACTTCTCTTTTGGGTATTTCAAACGGCTGTTCTACTTAATAGAGAGGTTGCTGCGCTAGCTATAGTTCTGTGTACTGTACAGAGTAGTTTGAAACCAGGTAGAGCCCATATGGTATGTATCCTGGATACCTTGGTTCTGATAGATGTCTTGATTACAGTTTTACTAAGGATGTGTGCTAGGCGAGAGGCTTCTGTTGTTTCTGTATGGGATTAAGAGGTGAGAATGAGTAGCATACTGCTTAGGATATGTGGTTAAGAATCTTGGTAGTGCTGATATGATGATGATGATGGATTCCTTGATAAACATTTGAGAAAAAAAAAGGTAGAAAAGAGGAAGAAATTCTAAGACCCTATATCTAACTACTGGTAGAAGATGATCCCTCTCTATGCTATACACAGATGAATATACTTCTTCTATGTAGCTTTTTCTCAATCTATATTCACTGTAACAAGTAAAGAAAAACCTGTTAGAATTGACTACATTTACTAGAATTCTTATCTCTACTAATCTCTGGATGTGTGTTTTTTAAAAGTCACTTCAGGGCAAGATTTTGTGTGCTCTTGAATGTCCTTTTTTGTTCTAGACGAACAAGTGTTTCAATGAAGGTATACAGAAAAGAAAAAAGGGGGGAGGAGGAGAAGTTTATAGAGTTGATCAAGCACTTCTCACAATTTTCATGTCTTATCTCTATCTATCAATAGAGTAGCACTGAAAGAAAGAGAGATCTCTTATACAGCATACTAGCTAGCATTCCATCTGACTCAAATATCCCACTGACCTACCCCCCCTTTGCAGATGCTTATACCATTCTCATACCTTCTTCTCTCCAGTGTCAAGGATGGAATGAAGCGAGAAGTCTATTTATTTCCAGCCCTCAACTATACTTAGTTTCTCTTGAAAATAACCATGAACCTAGCCTCCCTTGGAAGCGGCGGTAAGAAAAGCTTCAAATGTTTTTCGACCCTCTCATATGGTCGAATCATTAAGCCAGTGGAGATACATTAGTATACACGGCTACATACTTTATATTCCTATATCCCTATTGGCCCTGCTATTTTATTTATTTACAAATTGCAGCTAAAAACTTCTCTAAGCGCCCCTAGTTGGATCTATGTGGGTCAAAAGAATGTGTATGTTTTTGAAGTGACTGCAATAGAGATTCTGGACTAAAAAGTATTTCTATTTTTAGTGTTTGCTAATTTTATGCAGCTAGTAAGTGAGTGGGCCACTGTTTCAGCATTCTAAATATACATGTCCCATTTATAAGTTCAGGATTCGCTTCGGAACGAAATTGTGGTACATATTTCCTCGGAGGGCACTCACCCACCTTTGCCGCTGACGGGGTAGAATATGTTCTGGGTGGCGTGTTGATTCTTTTGTTATCATAGAATAAGTTTGGCGCATGGGGGTTAGAGATATGCGTACTCCCCTTGACCTACGCGCGCTTGGAATCAATGTTGTTGATTGGTTTTCTTTTGTTTGGTAACTGGATTTTATACCTAGTTATAGGGAGAAATGGAACATGTGAAGATGGGAAGACTGGGGATAAGGGAGGATAGAATTTGAAATAGCAGTTGTAGAAATATATCCTGCTACTGGATGTGAATAAATGAAAGTCTATGTTAGTTATGCACCTATAACTGTCCTGGCTGAGCTCTATATTGCAAAGCAATAGGCTCAAAAGAATATGTGTATTGCCGCCGCAATTTTATATTAGGACGCCAAATAAAACCTATGGATTGGCATAGTGGGCTCCTGTGCCATATATGTTGTCTGGTATAAAGTTTCAGCTTTCAACTTTTTGGCGCCCCCCAAGTTTGCATTCTCGGACGGCCGGACGACCTATGGTTAGTATGGCTGCGTGATTGAGCTGGCATATGAACCCTTCCCGTGGGACTGGGCCACCGTCAGTTTGGTCCCTCTAGGGGTATGTTTGGGCCGGATCAACAGGGGCCAGATAGTGGCTTTGGCTCAACTGGGCGCTCGGTTGGATATTACACATTCAACCCGCGATGTAGGCTTCTTGGGCAATGGGTATGTGCGGTAGTAACCTGTATGGATGTATATACGTATATTGATGCGCTGTAGGGGACTATCACTGATCGAGCATGGACGTGGACAGCTTCCCTTCCCCATGGTTAGTACCACTTCTTTAGGACTGATGATTGACATGTCAAATATCGGCTTATATGCTGCATAAGTGCAGGTACACTCCCCTGGCAATCCCATATACGGTTCCGTACACCTAGATCTATCTTGGAGATTGACGATTGACCCAATGTTTAATGGTATATCTTTCTCCTTTCTGTACCGGCTAAAAGCTTGTATTTCTGGGGGCTGACTTTTGAGCCGTTTGTTATGCATACTGGACCATAGGTAGCCGCTGCTCTTAGATTCCAGATGTCAGGGCCCTGGGTATTCTGATGTGTGACTGCTTAGTTGTAATTCGGAAACGCCACGGGCGGACATCGTGCAGGGGAGGATCTCTAGAGAATGATAAGCTGGATGAGTCCTCGTACGCCGCCGAGGAGGATGTGTTGTAGTACCACACAACGATCATTCTGCAGCGCATCTTTAGCCTCATTTACGGGCGAGATTCCAACTGAAGACCGAATTCGGGATGAAGAGGAAGAGAAGGTGACGAGAAAAAAGTCACGAATTCTTTTTCTCAGAAACAAGATACCTTCCGTGATCATATCTTCGTCTCCCTGCTTTCCATTGGACACTGACCTGTGCAACACGGCCCAATAACGGGTCTCGTCGTCACGAAGCGCATGCTGTCGGTGTCTAAGAAAGTGGTCTATTGAGCCCCAAATTAGGAATAGCGGCATTGACGCTTAGCTTGCATGACGGGGATGGAGAAGGATGTTTGTGGTGCTTGGAGTCAAGAGGGTGACGGAACCATCCTGTCGGGTCTGGAGAGGAGCGCCTATTTGCAGGGCTGTCCTTCTGCCTCTCGAAGTCTGCAGGGGTAGGGGCACATGAACGCCAGTACCACTTGTTTCGAAGTTGTTTAAATTAACTTGTCACTGGGTTGTTGCAAAGTAATTTTTGGGGCCACAGTTGGGAATGCGAATTGTCGGTTAAAAATGGTCAGGCTGAACTGCAGCAAAAACGCTGTGATTCTGGGAGAATGTTATGATCATCTTGTCGTGTTGGTGGTTTCGGAGCCTCCAACTTAGCAGTTTGCAAGAAGGTATCCGCAGTCCTGCACAGTTTAATTTCCCATCAGCTATGGACACATCAGAGGAATTGAAACGCTTTTAACTGGGCGGTCTCTTCTGGGCGGTTCCTACTACGTTCCTGAAACGGGCAATCCGATTGAGTTCAAGCGCGGTGGCTGCGAGCTTTGTATCTCCGGCTAGTGCTGCATCATAAATCCCTATTGATGGACGTAAAGAGTAACTTTGGGTTGCACCAATTGGGAGAGACGTGGCTGATCCGCGGCAATTGACAGCAGCGAACGCGATGACATGCATATTGCCGTACACGCAGTATCCAATGGAGATGCTTGATGTGAGCTGTTCACTGCGTGGGGCCAGTTACAGTGATAATTTACGCCTCGTGCATCGGTGTCTTGGGTAGAGAGAACCCGTTGTCTCATGATATCGCCATCGGCCGTCGCACGTACGTATAGACGAAAGGGTGGAGGGGCAGGTGTTGATGTTGATATTGTCACGAAGAAGATGCGGCGGGGAAGATGGACGGTGGGGACGGAAGGGATGTCTCCGTAAGCTAGCCCGTAAACACCAGAACAAAAACACATTACACTAAGCCATAAGCGGTTTAGCCAGCCGCCGCAGAGACGCCATCCCTGTGCCTGTCTGTATCCAGTGTTTCCGCTCCTTAGTTACTCCTCCCAATATCAAACATCCTAAGCTCGAGCCGACAGTTTGCCTCCCTGCTGGACCTTGCTCTAATGCAATAACGGGGATCATTTGAGCCACATCTTGTGCAATTGGCCCAATAATAATAATCATGGAAGTTATTTCAAACTGTGCGCTTAATATGATGTTGCTAGTGGTTGGTCACCCGGTAGCCTGCGCAACCACTCCTCGACATGGCCGACTGGCCGTGCCTTCGGGGTACCAACGCCCCTCAGTGTGAAAGATCCTGGCCCCAACAGAGACTTGCTTGACCGAAGCGCATTCACTGACCTGGTTTGACCAGTGGACTGCCGCGACTGACGAAAACGAGTCTGTTCTCTCAGTTGGGGGCAGTTCTACACTTTGAATTCTCCTCATCTCTACCATTACCGCCGTGATGACGCGTTTATCGCCTTCTTCATAGTGTGGTCCTAACCTAGACGGTGAGAGCTTTCTTCCGAGAGTGGCCTTTCTGTTAATCCACGATTCATATACGTTGCGTGTCTGTTTCTCATCCACGTTGTACAACGACCTTGGATACCCCTCCATCGACTGGTTTTCCCCTTCCTCTTCTTGCCGGCCTTGCGTCCGCAACCATGGTTATTAAACTGTGTCCCCACAACTGAATGAGCTTCTTTCTTCCCTTCCTTTCATTTCTTTTCGTCTGAAGGATTTGCGTTCTTGTCGTTCGCTGCAGGGCTAGCAGCAGATCTACGGCCCAGAAATTCTTTGTTACCATCTTTTCGCCTGTGTGGGGGCAGAAATCATCGCACACTCCGTACTTAAACTTGCCAATGTCGACTGGGCCTTTTTCGCCGCCTGATGGTGTTTGGCATCTGAACTTCGTGAGCAAGATACTGCTTCCAACTTGACTTAACCTAAGATTTGTTATATCGAAATCGGCGCCCGCCCTCCAGGTGATTCGACTGAACTCTCACTATAAGGTGATCGAGCATCCTTTACTTCTACTTTTTTTGGAAATTTGTTATGGCTATTGCGTTATTTCAATGCTGCATGGAGCGACGCAAGAATCGAAACCGGCGGAATGTAGAGCTGGATGAACGTTATGGGGATCTATCGATCACGGCTCCTCTACCAGGAGGTTGGAACCAAGTTCCTAACTACGCGGATGAGATGGCCAAGCACGAGGAAGCTCGTCTAAAATCATCAAAAAAGAGTAGGAGGAACTGGGTGTCGAACTCATTATCTGCCTGGCAGCAGAGACGCGATAGTTCCCAATCGAGTCCCCGCACACAGAGTTCGCCGCCAGAGAAACTCCGCGACTCGGGAACAACAGCCGAAAGTGGAGGAGCGGACTTCGTTTATAAACCTGCCAGCGAGGAGTTCTTCAAGAGCATGGCTGAAATCGGCAAACCAAGAGGCTCTCGGGAAGCTTCTCCCTCTCTCACCGGTGATCGTCAGCACCGGTCACATCTTTCTAATGCCAGTTCTGGCGCCTATTCCATAGATCAGATTTTACCTGCATCACTACCCCGACATCCTTCCTACTTGGATGGTCTACGAAACTTTTCGGGAGTTGTCTCGCCGCCCAGGTCGACCACTCCAAACAGTTTCATGGCCATTCCCTACGACATACGCGACGCTGTAACAGCACCAGCTCCCTCGGTGACCAAGATTCCGAAGCTTGACACCGGCACAATGGAAAGCAGTAGCGGTTCTGACTATGACGCCCATTCTCCGACCTCCATAGAAAATCAAGGCACCTTCCTGCAGACGATAGACAAGAAGAAACAAAAGAAAGACAAAAGAAGACGCCAACGAGCAGTTACCGAGGAAATGGTGCCCTCAACGACTGATTTATTCGGGTAACCTTCATTAGTGTGTTGCAGCGCACCACTTATTCCTACTAAACGAACCCTTACGAAAACTATATCTATTACGAATACCCCTTTATCGATATCTTTTTGCTCGAGTTGGCGCAGAATTCTCGCGGAATTGGCGTGTAGGATTGATTACTGGCCACAACAATTTAACCTACATATTTAACTCATCCTTTATATCAACACACTAGAAGCAGTACCCCTCCTCTTCTACCTGCATGCCGTTCCGGTCAATGTCCTTTTAACTTTGGAGGTTAGTGGGAAATTGGCGCCTGGAGTACTTTCCCTATGTTTTGGCTTTTATATTTGACTTTCGCGATTGTTGCTTGAAAAATGGGTGTGCTGGTGTTTCTTCTACGCACTACGCCTTGGTGGATTTTTTGGTGTCAAAATCTCGTTCTTGCTTCTAACTGTTAAGATCCGCCTGATACCCGACTCTCCCATAGCTCTTACTAAGGCCTTTATGCTTTTCGTTTGTTGATTTCTTTTTTACTTGTTTATCCCTAGACTGTTCCTTTTGACCTACATGTGTCATCATTTGCCGTTTGTGTTCTTAGTAAGTTTACTACACGCAATAGAAAGACTCCTCTATTTGATAATAATTAGGTTTCCCAGCTTCACTTAGTGATATGTGGACTTGGTAAATTAGGGTGTAGCACCAAGATTCTTCCACTAATAATAAATTAATCTCATGAATACTTTCAGGAACACATGTGATTTGGTGAGTTCGCGCGAAACACCCTTGATATGATAAATTTCGAAAAGGAGGACTGAGTGGTGTTTTGTTCTTCTATGTTTGGCAGAACAATATGATGTCACCACTTGTGGTGCTACTCCATGCTTCCATGAGCCCTAACTCAAAAAGTCCCCATTAAATTCATCAGTCGTATACCGTTTAGCTGCTTCCCTTCAACCCACGTAGAATGCAAAGGTTCTTTATTTTGGCCACTGTTACCGGTAGAGCTTCGTCCTGTTGGCAACATTCCCCTTCCTTCGTTCTACAAGACTGAGACGACCAACCACCGAAGTAGTGCTCGCATTGCCAATCATTCCCCGGATCCGGCTCAAACCCTCAGAATCAGCGTAATCCTTGTGGATGACAACGTCGCTGCTGCGAATCTCTTTCGCAAAATCACCGCCCAGACAAAACATGGTAAACCCATTCAGTGTCTCCGCCCACCGCGGCTTGAATCCATACACTACACCAATGGTCATGCACCCTGCGGCCCAGATAGCAAAAAGTACCAATGGTACTTCTGTTGGGACTTCACCCAGTCCAAGGATCTTGCCCTCCTTGGTGGATGTCAGGTTCTCATGTTTGTATGCATCTACAAAGTCAGTTCCTCCATTGTACATGAGGTGCAGTGCATCCATGGCATAGGCATGCATCACTGCTTTCATCAAAGCCTCCAGGTCGATGAATTTGGTATAAAACCATGTGTTGGAAACTGCACCCATGGCGGTAGGCGTGTACATGTCATAGTAAGTCTGCCGGACAATTTCTATGGCTCTCGCTCCAAATTCTTGTTCCGCATTCGCGCTGGCCGGGCGGGCCCCAGTCGGTGTAAATGACGTGAATGTGGCGGATTCTGGATGTAGATTTGCGTAGGCCCGGTCAGCCTGGTGAAGGCAGCGAAGCCCGATGGGCTGGGCGATACTGAGGAGGGGTTGATCTTGACTGATGGAGGCTGACCAGTTAGTATTTGTTGCGTCAGCAATGGCAGACAAGTTCAAACCATTGCTCATCAGCTGGTCAGGGAAGAAACTATTGTTCAAGGAGAAATTATTGGCGGATCTGGGGTCGTAGAAAAAGGGGCTTCCCAAGCCGGCGATCGACGGCTGGACGGTTTCGTTGAAACTATATTCTCCCAGTTCCCTTTTGTAGGTGACTTCCCTACGTAGCTGCCACAAAGCAATTTCAAGCACATTGCCGGCCGATTTCAGGCCCTCCTCGTCAAAAGTGGACGCGTTTGACCAGACCCGTTCACCCGCAGAGTTTGGTTTTGTCCGGGTTTCAGCTGTTTCGCCGTATGCCCAGGTGTTTGTCGTGGATCTAGGGACCTTGCCGTTCCAGAAGGTGATGGTTGTCTCGTTGTACGAAGCAGAAATGGAGTTCGAGTTGGTAGGCGGAGCCAGCTGGCCCGTTGACCACCTCTTATTGAGAAGGGTGAAGTTGGAAATGGAGGTGACAACATCACATTTGTACCCAAGGCGAAGTCCCCAGGCTCGGCCTTCCACTGGGGCGACAGCTTGTGGGGCCAGAAACATATTCATTAGCCCGCCGCTGTGGAGTAATGAGTTGGGCAATGTCTTGAGGGCCTCAACTTCTCCTCGATCAGTATCTGGCGAGATGTAGAGGATGCCAAAACCAGGAAGTATCATTGGAGCATTATTCCTCCATGAATCCTCTGCTTTTCCCTGCATACCATAGTATCTGGCATTGAAGTTATCAAAAGTCCGACCCAACACCTTGGGATGTCCTGATGACTTGACATAGCCATCATAAAGCTCCATTGTCAGTCCTGACAATGGTAGAGCGATGTATAGAGCGAGACTCAAAACAGCAAAGAGCATCCACAGTCTGCCAACAAGGGCCTTCTTCCCCTTGGTTTTCACTGTCCCCTTGAACAGTACCCACCACCTGTTCAACCCAGTCCATGTCTTCTCAGCATGGCTAAACAGTACAAGTCCATCCTTTGCCGCCTAAAATGGATCCTGCAGCATCGCTGCTTCAGCACCTTCAAGTCTATACTTGGACACACTGAGCCCAAACACGCCGATGAAAAACCACAAGTAAAACACCCATCTCGCATTGCGGTGGCTGTACGGTATGATTTCAGGGTCACTGGAAAGCAGGTTGGTCTTGAGGACGACAAAGTAGGCCAGAATGACTGGGGGGATGATAATGAGGACTAATGCGCGGAAGGGGAAGCGGCGGAGTTTGTAGGCGGGATGATGGCTTCTGTATTCACTTCTGTCCCTATATAGGCTGCTTCCCGTTGTGCCTGCTCTTGCTCTGATGCTGACACCGGGAGGTACTGCAGTTCAACATTGTCCTTGGCCGCGCTATCTTCGCTATCGTGGTAGGATGTACGGCGGAAGGGGTGCGGGTCTGCGGCAGGGGGTGTCCTGACGCGCATGTCTGGGTTGTTTTGTCTGTGGGTAAGTGACATGGCTACAAACTGTGCAGTCGTGCTGTTTCGGCGGAGAGCCTAAAAGCGTCCGTAATCGAATTTAGTTGTTCTCCAATGTGTAAGAGTGGAAAAAGGGAGTGGACAGAGGAAGAAATAAAGGGTAGGACAGGAGTATTTATTTCCACATTCCCAACCTCTGTGATCTCACAACATTGTCAGCCACAGCAACTATATAAAGAACATACTAAATTAAGAATTATTTTATGCACGGCTATATCAGCCCAGCCAGCCTTTCGGGGCCATTTTGCATGAAGTATCAAGTAGCCTTACTCAGGCTAACGTTCAGCAGAGCCTCAGGGGGAGGATAGGGGCGAATGAGAGCCCGCGGGTCCGCGGGGGCCCCCAACGCCAAGATAAGGCTGGACTTTTTCACAACCTCAACTTGCAGCCTGATGAGGAGGTTGTCACATTAGGATGAATAATTGAGAAATTTGAGAGCTGATGCTGTAGCTTGTAGGAGAGGATCGATCGCGTTGTGGCCGAGGTTCTTGCCGGCTCCAAGCCAGGGAAATTAATTTCTGCCCGTCGAAGAATCCATAAATAGATAAAATGATGATCTATCAGCTCCTTGGGCGTAAAGCCTTTGACTGGGACAGGACTTCTGGCATACACTAAACTTGTTAGAGTATACCATCTCTTTGATTTGAATTTTACCTCTCGACCTGGTTCAAGACGAGCTGGAACAGTCTCCTCTTCGGCTCCAATCACTCATCTAACGGAGGTAGGCTATACCTGCCGTGAGAAGAACTGGTTACACAAGAAGAATAACAGCTTCAATGAACGCATTAGAGAGATGATATTTTGAATTCTATTCTAATTAGCAGAAACAGTATCTAGATTTCTCTACATGGAGTATCTTCCTTCTTTAGTCAGACGCGGTTTTGCTTTGGCACTAGGCCTGTAGTAGTGCTGGATGGAGGCAGTATGTACTTTAGCTAGGAGCCTAGAGGCTCTATTTTTCAATACCCTGGGTCTCGGCGAGTTTTAGATGTATGTGTCCCCTAGCATTAAACTAGGATTGAAACTAGTAGTCAATTTATTTCGGGCCCGAAAGTCAATACTTTACGGGCCGCGTAGCACCGGGGCGCTTGCTTTGAGCCCCAGACAGCTATCAGATCAGCACCCCTATGAGCCTAGGCTTGGGCCTATTCTAAATCTCATGGATTACGCCTAACCTACCCGTATAGAAGTCTAGTATGTGCCTTCCAATAATCAGCATTAGTAGCATGTATTCTATTCAGTATGTGCATACACAAACCATCAATAAAGCATATCCTAATCTTCAACAAGACAAACCACTCCAGAATCACACACGCGTTAAATCTATAAACTCTGATTGTATACTACCGAAAGCAACTCTCTAGATCATCGCCAAAGTAGCCGTCACAGCCGCCGCGCCCCCAACAAATAACACTGTGCCCACATTCCCAGTCATCTCCCGTAGTCCGTCGGTGCTGTTAGCAGTTGCAGCTCTGCTGTCAAGTTTCTCTGCCCCAGCAGTAATCATGACATGGCTGTATGGCCATTTATACAGAGAATTATTCAATTCACATTGTCTCAGCACCAATTCAAATTAGGAAACCCAAAGCCTTCTCTCATGTATGCTCGATATACATGTACATGTACAAAGCATTAAGGAGATTCCATACCCTTAGATAAAGTGATTGGGCATTTGAGGGTCAATCACATTGGATTCATAACACAACCAGGAGCCCCCCAGCATCCAAGACAGCCATGGGCATATGTAGTATTGTTTTGAGTGTGATACCGATGCATTATTCAAGGACCACTGAAGTTACAACCCCCATATGGTTATGTAGAAGCATCTCTAACAAAAAACACAGTTTCCTTCTAGACTCTATTGTGCATAAGAAGAATGAACTTTGACTAGTTGGAGATAAACTAGCTTTATCTTTCAATGCAACCAAGAACTGCAGATGGGGGGAATAGCCTCCACAGCAGCTTTATATTTGGTGGAAGGCATCTTGATATAATTCTCATGTTTTCATACCTAAAGACTATGAAGTGAGGTTAAAGTGAGGATATTCAAGCTGAAAATAGAGCAAAAGGTCATGCAGACCAGTAAAAACAAAGTTCGGGTGCTAGTATTGTGGGAGTTGTGGATGGTTGAGAGGTGAAGATAAGTTGCTGCATATATTCCTGCCTAGTGGGCGCCATACATTATCATTTATTTCGAATTTGACCCCCACATAATAAATAATAGGTCATGATTCTCAATGCAACTCCAAATTGAGATTCAAGCAGGCCTGTTTCATTGGCAGCAAGGCATTTCATATGACTTGTCCAGGTAGTTGACTGATTGTTAACTATATAAGGCTTAGGCTGTAATCCCTTTCCACCAATGGACCCTCAATTCATATAATTTGTTGACAGCATCCAGCAACTGTGGAGTATTCCCAAGCTTGATTCTAGACATCACATTCTTTTTATGAAAATGCTCGATCTCAATAGTGTTGGCATTTATGACTTTTGCCCTATCTTCTCACTTCATGCTAGGCTAGTTTTTGGATGGCTCTAACTGATTTGGTTGGAAAGAAGAATCTGCAATCTAACACCAATATATATCCTGAGTATTGGTATTGTAAATCAATTCTGCTTGGAGAAGATATAATGTCTGGCATTCTGCCTTACGCTCTGGGACTATCACTGAGATTTCTGAGGCGCTCTTTCTTTTTGAGAGAGAGATATTGAGTGGAATCGTGTTAAGTGACTGTGTGGGCTCCAAATGGTGTATTTCTACAATCCCCAAATTGGGGATTATGCAATAATATGCAAGACAGTTGTAGCAGGCCGTCCAGGAAAGCTGCGCTGAACTCAGATGACCTGCTTCATCTGTGGTATGAAGCATTTGTATCTATCACTAGATATCATTGGTTGGGGAAAGCATGGAACTAAGTACAGAGTAGATGCAACATGTTTCTTTATAGACACAAAAGAAAAAAGGGTGAGGATCTGATCTAGAAGCAAGGATCATGGGGCTAGGTGTTCTGTTTCGGTAGCACGGGGAGGAAAAGAAGTCTATTGTTTCTCTCAGAAGTGAACAAAGATATTTTATACTTTCCCACCAAAAAATATAGCAGATCTGCTCCCTTTCCGAATCCACAGTTATGTCGCCGAATATCTCTGATTTCGCACATACGGATCGACCTGAGATGACAGGTGTTAGCTTTGTCTCTGATAATTGTTTGCTCAAGGGGTGGCAAGTTGGTATGCATGCGATATGCAGTGTAGCATTGGGGATTTGTGATAGGAAGAGCCTTGGCTGTGGGTTACAGCAATGGAGGTGTTTGTGGTTGAAGTTCTGGTTGTGCTGGACCAGTACCCGGCTCATTGCTGGCTAATGTCATACAATTGGGGCTTGGTTGGATGTAGCTTGGCGATCAGAACCGAGATTTGGGAGGCTGGAAGATAAGTATATAGATCGCTGAAACATCCGAGTCGAGGTTTGTTTAAAAATTCTCGCATTCACTTGACCATAGGATGTTTGATGCATCGCGAAAATCGAGCGTAAAGAACAATATCGCCATTGTGAGTGTGTTGCGCACCAGGCAAAAATAAAGAGAAAGACGGTTGTACTCGCGATGATGTCTTTGTTAGCAGTCCGGATGAGGCCTGGAGAGACAGTAGGACAATAGCAGACTGGGATGTCAGATCACTTGTACTCCACAACGCGGCCACCAGAGCCTTTACTTTCTGTTAACAGTTCGAATGCGATTGCAGCCCTGAGAATGTTCCACGTAGACAGTGATACATCTCGTCGCAAGCCAGCTATGTTGTCTATGAGGCGTTCTGATTGGGGCGCAACAGTAAATCCGCGGGAAGCCCTTATGTAAAAGGGCAGACGAACAGGCGATTCCAGTATGATAAAACCAATCAACGTCCATCCTTATTGAGGACCCAGGAGGTATCAGGTCTTCTCTGATGGCAATGCAGGGGGGAGGACAACGTCCAGGCATCACGGGATATCACAGCGTTTCAGGGTTCAAGTTCATCACGGACGTAAGAGTTGATATATGAGAGGCAAACACCGCACGACGAAATATCCAGGCACAATTGCAATGGAGGGAAACCCGAGAGCGCTTAAGCAGACGGTACTTCTCCCCATGTTTATTGATACCCAAAAAGGGTTAAGCGTCGCAGAACATTCGACTCACCGGTTACACGAGCCGCCGCATCCCCGTCGTCTCGTCCCTATTGACGCGGCGAATCGCACAACAGTGCCAAGCTCAAGACCGAATGCTCTCTCGAATTCCGAGACAGTATCACAACGAAGATGCTGATGGTGAGAGCGGTTGGAGGTCAGATTTCCTCGAGTTGAGGCGCTGGATCACACCGAAAATCACTGCGTCGGCTGGATAGGAAGCGAAATCAGCGGCGGGAAGGAAAGGAAACCAATCAATCATACGCAACGAATGATATCTCGTATGCGGCCGCGAAAGGTATGTCACATAGGATATTGGCCTGATTAAATGGAGTACTATGGAGAAATTATATATCAACCAGCCTTTAGAGTTCTAGCGCTGGGATTACGGCTGTCATCCCTGCACGCACCTGGGAAAAAGGGCAAATATAACCATCGACCTGTAATTATCTTCGCCTGGTTCAAAGGAGGGACTGGAAGCTGGCCTTTTGTCAGTCAGTAACAGTTTGGATGGGACAACGAACAACTGTACTGTGAATCGTACTTTTTTCTTTTTCCTCAGAGGAAAATATAACTGGCTCTCTGCATTCTTCGGATTTAAAGCTAAAAAAACGCCTCTAAGGGAGTATGTGCACGCCTCACATCACCATCAACCCTAATCCCACCCAGCGAAGATGCTGTTGGCTGGAATTCCGTGCGTTCCAAGGCCCTTCTGCACGTTGAATCCCAAACAGCACAGCTCGTCTTCATCAACTTCGACCCTCGAGAGTGAAGAAAGGTACTCCTTCCGCGTCCCGTTCATGGAGACTTTCGGTGGTGATTTCAAAGCTTATTGAGTGGCCGGTCATGGGGGAAATGCATGGACCTGCAAATTCTACGGGCTCATTCGCCAACCGATCTGTAGGAGCAACAATGTTCATCACGGTCACAGGTGGCCTCTGCTTGGCGACTCTGGCATAGGTCGCTTCTCATAGGGTATCATCGAGCTCCATCATGACACTGCCTTCGCTTGGATCGGCTCGGTTTCTACCCAGCATGAGGAAAACCCCGATCCCAGGTGTTCTTCCCGCCGACCTCCCACAGGCGCTGTGACATTGCGCTTTGTTGGATGATAATCACCTTCATGCAGAATATTTGTCCCACAAAACAGGCTTCCATGTACGCTGTGCAACGCGACGCCATGGTAGATGTGTGTTTCACGACCAAGCCGGTGGAGGAGCGCAGTTGTCTGCATCGTTAAAAATAACTCCGCCTCCTAGCACCTCGACGCGTTTAAGGGTTCTTTATTACCTACTTTCTCCCCGAACTCCTTCATATTTGGGGCGAAGAGCTTTGTGTGCGTACCATCTATGTAAGTCCATAGGTTCGGGCCATCCGTTCCACTACAGAGATGCTCACGCTTTGACGACAAACAGACACTACGCAAGCACGTTAGCTGCCACTCGTTTTGGGTTCCGCAAAGCATCAACATCGTCATTCGTAACTTCCTCTTTGCTATCTCATTCTCCTATCAATAGGCATTCAGGGCACTTGTCTTTGATAGATGAGGCCACGACTTTTGGGAAGCTCTTCACTATGCTCTTCTCTACGATCACACTTATCCTAGTACTCGCCCGCGCTGGGTGCGGCTTGCGAGTCACAAGGGGATCTCCCTGCGAAAACGAGTGCGGAGGCCCTAAGTCAAACACGACTGGAGATGAAATCGTATGCCGAGATGACCAGTTCTCTCAGGGCATTGGGACTCGCTTTGAAAGCTGCGTCAAGTGCGAATTAAGGAGCACATTCGTCTCAAACAGACTGGGAGAGTCGGACGTTAAATGGGGATTATGTATGACAAATTATATGATTCTTCTCTTTTCCTCCCCTGAGCCACACTGACTGAACTGAAATGCAATGCAGATAACCTCCGATATGCTTTCTCAAGTTGTATCTACGGCTTCCCGGCCGTCAAACAGTCCCTATCTACACCATGTCAGGTCTCCTGCGAGAAATTGCGAGACGCTATGGGGATGGGACTAATGGATCCCACGGGTACTTCGACGTATGACTTCTGCGGGTTGGCAGGTTTCGCTGATCCATTGGTCACCAAATGTGCTGCGTGCTACGCCCGAACAGAAGATGAGAAGTACATGGCCAATTGTACGTACCTATATTATCGCAAAATAAACCATACCGGACACTTATTCCTAACCTGTCGTATATAGTTGTCGAAGCCCTTAGAGAAGGGTGCCATGTTAAGGTGCCTGACGGATCAGAATTTCTCCTCGATCCAGATAAGATATTCACCACCGAGATTCTTCCAGCAACGACCGCACCCGCTCGCCCCAAACCCACCGAATCCAAGGAGGATAAATCAAAAACACCTCTAGTCCTCGTTATCGTCCTCCCCATCCTGGGATGCTTCCTACTCCTCCTGGGTTGCTGTGTTGCCTGCTTCTTCTGTGTCAGACGCCGACGTCGTAAGGCCAAGGAGAGGAGCCAGGGATCGTATCTCCACGAGCGATGGAATGATACGGGTATAATGTCTCCTCTACCAGGAACTCTTCGCGGCAGCTGGGGCGAGCCGAATTCAGCCTATCAGCCTCAAGTTTATAGTCCTCAGCCTCAAGTTTATAGTCCTCAGCCTCAAGTTTATAATCCTCAGCCACAAGTCTACAGTCCCTACCCACCGGACATCAAGTATCCTCCCGAGACATATCAGATGGACACCTCCCCGTCAACTTCTTCACCAGCTGGACAAAGCATCGACTACGTACAGAATATTAGCGTGCCGATACTTTCCCAACCACCTCCGCCACGAAAATCCTTATCAAATCCATGAGGATTTTCTCATCTTGTCGTCATCGAACTAAGAGCCGTGAAGCGCGAATCGATTTCCTTTTTTGTGGAACAGAACGACCTTCAGCCTGACTTATACTCTGGCATCATTCCCCGCGAATTCTATCACCTTGAACAATAATATAACATACCAGCGACTGGTCATCGCCCCTATTTTCTCTGGCATCTTTTAAGCTTTTTGTTATATACAAATACCCAATCTTCTTGTTTGGAACGTCGATTTTGGAGTCCCCTTTCGATTTTACACTATTATTTTTATGATACCTCTAATGTTATATCTTCCGCTGGCGTACAAGTTGGTATTTGGATGCCCGAATCTAGTGGGACATTTTATTTGGTATTTTCTTGAGTGATGTGTGCGGAAAGCAAAATCTTGAAGGCGATATTCCCCCTTTTTATGAAGTACTATTATCAGGGGATCTGAGACTGTGTTTCTTGTCTATATAACGGTATGATCATTAGTTAGTATTTCAGAGAAATACCTTGGGTGGAAGTGGAATGAAATCCCATCAATAAAATACACTAAATTTTTGTTTATTCGATGTGCGGTATCAACCTTATCCCCCAACATCTTCTGCACAATCATCACGCCTAAAAGCCAATTTTCTTCTTTTTCTTGAAGACAGTCTCCAACCGAGCTCATGGGGCTAGATATTTCCCCAGTCACCTCATTGGTAGATCAAGCTCGGCGCCAATGCAGGGAAAAAGAAAATCGCAACATCCCCGGAGGCAGGGGCCTGGGGGGTGACCACCTCCCCCCTCCCTCTCCCACTTTTCATAGTGACGATTCTGACGAGGATGCAAAATTCCCCAACAGTATGCCATGAGCAAGCGCCCGCCTCGGAACTTATTTCTATGCGTATACGCGACGTATTAGTTAGCGTGATGTGATAACGTATTTTTTTTACGGTGAGTAGTAATTGATCGTCATAGGAACAGCGTATTAGACCTTGGACAGTACGAGCATCAGCACGTATTGGAGGGGGGTCGTCCATGTGACTACAGGTAAGTATCTTCAAAGACCATCCCTTGAGTAGTAAGCGTGTCAATTCATTAGACAATATTATGAGGGAATATGTTCCCCCCTAACATGGACAATTCACACATGCGACTAAATTGCAAAATATGGAGATTGAAGGAACTTTATTATCCACTCCTAAACAGCAGTGTTTACCTCTGATCCGGATTACATAATCCCGTCGCTAAGAAATTAAGCTTCTTTTTCTTTTCCCCACGAAGCTCGGGCCACCTTCCTTCAGTGGAACCTTGCCAGTTCCGCGACGTCGGCTAAAATCATCGTCACACCAATTCAAACACAGCACCGTCACGCAGAAACGCAGCTTATATATTTTTTGGAGCGGTGCAAAGACTTTCCCCCTTAACTACCGTATCTGCACGTGGCGCCTTTTTTTTCTTAATATGTCGTCTTTAACGCACGACCAGCTCAAAATTCTTGAGCAAACGAGACAGCGCCTCGTGCAATTAACGCAATCGCTGGGTTCGCTGGTCAATAATATTAACCAGAGCGATCCACTGCCAGTATGGTAAGTCAATACATAGCAAGGGAATTTTCTCTCTCTCTCAGGCAAACGCTGCATTATAGCCCCAAGAAGCGCATGATAACCGGTGGCCTCCTCCTCCTCCTCCCCGCCCCCCGCCAGTGTTTGGGGCTCTCGCTATCTAGCTCATCCCCCGCTAACCGCAAATCTATTTTTACAAACCAGGTCCTCCCTCCAATCCCAAGCAACAATAATATCCAACAACCTCCTCACCGTCTCCCAACAACTCTCCGATAACCGCGACGTACTCTCCTCTCTCGTCGCGTATCCCACAACTTCATTCCCCGGCCGCACAGAGTCCGCAATGCTAGGCCAGCTTCTACGCACGAAACTCGAGCCCCGCGTCGAAGATTGGGTTGCGCGCGGTCGAGCACTGGGGAATAATGCTTCCGCCCCCGCTCCCGCTCCTGCTCTTGCATTAGATGGATCGAGCGGTGATACCGAATTATCCGCCACAGAGCTAGCGGAGTTGTGGAACTGGGCGCCCGTTGAAGCTAATATGGAGGCTCGAAGAAGGAATTGGGGTGGTGATTATACGATTGAGGAGCGGGAGATGGGGTTGCGAAATGTGGTGACGGGGTTGAAGAGGAAGTTGGAAGAGGAGAGTGAGGGCGAAGAGGATGAGGAAGATGAGGAGGATGAGGAGGAGGATGAGGAAGGGGAAGGGGGGGATGAGATGGAGGTTGTGGGTGTGCGCAAGAAACCGGACCAAGCGGGCGTGGAGTTTGATATCTTGAGAGAAGGGAGTCGGTTGCCGTCGAGGCCGGTGCCGGCGGCGCTGCCACTGGATGATGTGTTTCGGTTTATGATGACGGGGGCCGTGCCGAGATCGAGGTAGGGAAACTAGTTGTCAGTCTTGGTACAGCGTTCCTTATGTTTCTATTAGCGTTTCTTTGCCCGCACGTTACGCGCATATGAGGTGGGGTTTTTTTCCATACAGAATCGGGTTAGTAATTGCCAGCTCGATGACCTTAGATCTGGGCATGCACGATAAATTCTAGATTTCTTTTTCACTTTTTACCCCGTAGTTTCTCAAATAGGCAATGCTTCCTCTAGGATTGGGAGGGTAAGATTACGCTTTAGACCGTACTGGAGCTAAGCAGGTACATAAAATAGGCGTCGAATATCCCGGGAAGAGGATGTGCATTCAATGCAGCATGATTAAAAAAAGGTGTCACTATTTGACCTGTCCGAAATTACAACAAGAAATGAACAGAAAAAAAGATTGCCGTGAGCATTTCCTCCATGCTTAACCTCTCCGTCGCGTAGTCGGTGCCTTGGGACTAGGTGAAGCACCAGTTGTTTTCGTGACTGGGATCGGCACCTCGGTCATTTTCTCGAGTTTCTTGGTCTTGGGCTTCGGGGCGGCGGCCACAGGTGCGGGCTTCCAGTAGTACACCATCTGGAGTGCGAGGACTAAGTTAAGGGTGGTCCCCGCGATGAAGCCGTATAAGATGAGATTGTCGTCGACTTCCTGGAGGGTGGTGAAGATGCGTGAAACCGAGCCGATGAGGTAATTGAAGACCTGGGTAAAAAAAAAAAAAAGATCGAGGTTAGCTTTTGTATATTTCCAACAGAAAAAGAAAAGTTGAGGAACACGTACCGCAAAAGCGCTCAGCTGCCCAGTACTGCCCTCCTTCCACACTGTATAGATCTGCGGGACCTTGCTCGCGATACCCAAAACTCCAGCGCCAGCCTGCAGATAGCCCATCGTAGCTTGATCCACCAGGGTCTCTCCACTAAACAAAAGCGCATACACGATACCCACAACCGCCGCAAGAAAAGCGCCCGCCGCAGGTGCATTCCCCGAAAACACTAGCACTAGCGTAGCAACCACGACATCCTGCACCGCAATCAGCGCAGTCTCGCCATACGTGCTAAAGGGAAACTTCTGGCGCGCGTTATACGCGAGCGTGATGAGCAAGCTGGTTGTTTCGAGAGCGTAGGCCGTGAAAGATATCCCCTGCGAAGAGCGCGAGGAGAGTAGCTTTAGGATCTGGGGAACCTTGACGATGGCGCTAACTGTGACTATGGCGACGCCGAGCACTTTGGAGATTGCTAGGGGCAGACAGGCGGGGTCTTTGGTCACGTCGAGAGAGCCGACGAGCGTCGTGTGACAGTGCTCGCCGATGAGGGAGATGAGGGCATTGTTGATGGGTTCGGGGAGGGAGTTTGTGATGGGGAGAAGATAGGGTTGCAATGGAGTTAGGACGCTCGATTGGAGAGTCTGCTGGAGAGAATCCATGATTGCTTTCTAGCTTTATCTTTTTTGCTTGCGCTGTGAAATGTTTGCTGAGCTGATTGATTGGAGCTTGAGGACGATGTTTATGGAAATCAGTATACAGGTCACGTGGGAAGTTATAGATGACTAAGCGCTTGTCGATACAACTAACTATACAATCTCTGTGGCTTGAACAAAAGGAGAGTTAGTTCTTTGCCTAGAGAGCAAACACAATGGGTCTCCTCTAATACACTCTAATTGGTGTCTACATTTTAAACAATACCACACAGATTGTTGATGTGTCTGGGAAGGACTCGTGAAGGCTTGCCGCTAGAGGGTTAACGCATTTTCAAGCCCTAGTCTTGAGGGAAATCTTCGGGGCCGAAGCACCGATTTCCAAGACACTCCACATACACATTGCATCTGCTCCGGTCTTTAAATCGACTCCACACCAAGCAACTAAACTTCTTGAACCGTTCATTATTCGCTCGAAATCTCTCTTCCTTTC
This sequence comes from Polytolypa hystricis UAMH7299, assembly GCA_002573605.1. Taxonomy (NCBI): domain Eukaryota; kingdom Fungi; phylum Ascomycota; class Eurotiomycetes; order Onygenales; genus Polytolypa; species Polytolypa hystricis. The sequence goes on along the minus strand of PDNA01000133.1, from coordinate 48,880 downwards.
TTTAAAGTCGCTGTAAGGCACTAACGCCTCTTAGTTTAGACACACTGATACCGCTGATGTTACTCGATTTTCACAACACTTCATGTCACTCCTACAATTACCTCCAGAGATACTAATACAAGTTATGGATCATGTGGGCTCGTCTTATTTCCGTGAGGACTTAGGACGCCTCACAGTCTGCAAGCGGTGGTTCGGATTTGCTCGTACTGCATGCTTCAAGGACCTCCAACTTTCTCAAAAGACCCTACAACGTCTACTGTCTTCTCGGGATGTGGAGAAGAGCCTGCTTCTAGCGAAAGACAGCTTGGAAATTCTGGACCTTGAACTGAAGTGATTTGAAGACTGGAGCTCTATACCGGAGCCTCAAAGCTATTCGCAGGATGTGAATGCTTTGGATGCGTCAAGTTGGCGTGGGGATCTCGGACGCGCATTGCTCGCAGCTTGGACAACAGCCTTGGATAACGATCTAGCCTAACTGGCCATTGAGTGTTGAAAGAGGTGAGCAGTGTTTGCGATCTGGTAGTTCACAGAAAAATGAGGTCTTAAATTAACAATACACGCTAAATTAGTTGGGTGCAATTTAGCAATAACCGCAAACCAATGGGGCTTGGCAGCGTCATCAGTGTTATCAGCAATGGTATCACACTTCACTATTCTCTCGACGCCAAAGGGGTAGGGACAAAGCAATGATACTACAATTCTCTTCTCCTCCCTATCGCTGATATAGGAGTGTTCCCTTGCGTCTGAATATGGCATCGACGGCGGAGCTCGCGCGTCCTTCTACTTTCAAGGTAGCACTGATACAGCTCCATCCAAAGGTAAAGATGACCAACATACCGCGTATATCAAGAGGATCAACAATATACCCAATCTTGTTCACCGCTGCTCTCCAGATCTCAGCCCCTACATATCGATCCACTATGACGAAACACAACAGTCCACTAATATTAAGCTGTTATTATCTTTAGCCTCTAGACCCCTTATATAACTTCAATGCAACAGTCACACACATCCGCGAGGCAGCTTCGAATAATGCCTCATTGGCGGTCCTCCCAGAGTACCACCTTACAGGCTGGCTACCAGGTTCCACTGAATTTGCATCTCTCGCTGCAACGGCGTGGCAGTACGTCATTAAGTACCAAGACGTTGCGAAGGAGCTAAATATTAACATTGTACCTGGCACAATCGTTACCACGGACCCAAATCTAATACCACCAGAGGCGCGACACAGCATATCGGAGGAATATGACCGCCTTGCTTCTAACGGAAAATCTGAGCTTTTGTTCAACATTGCGCCATTTATATCCCAAACCGGCGAACTTTTAGGGGTGTACACAAAGGCGAATTTATGGCACCCCGAACGTGCTTACCTGACATCTCATCCACCAATATCACTTCCGGGAAATGAAAGCGGACGGGTAGCACGCGAGGCGCAAGGCAGCCCGCACACTGTCATCGACACTCCACTGGGGCCTGTCGGGCTCCTGGTATGCTGGGACCTCGCCTTTCCGGAAGCATTCCGCAGCTTGATTGGACAAGGAGCACGCTTGATTATCATACCCACATTTTGGTTAGGTAGCGACATCTCACCGGAAGCGCAAATGTATAACAAAAATGCGGAAAGGCTGTTCCTACAATCAACGATTGTTTCCCGGGCGTTTGAAAATACTTGTGCTATTATATTCTGCAATGCTGGAGGGCCCGCTGAGGAGGACTATCTAGGGCTAAGTCAAGTGGCCTTGCCGTTGGTGGGGACTGTTCCTGGCAGTTTTGAGGGTTCCGAGGTTGGGTTGCGGATTTTGAGCGTGGATATGGATGTGGTGGATACTGCTGAGAAGACTTATAAGATCCGAGAGACAATTGGGATGGCTGACTGGCATTACGGTCATAGCCACAAATAAAAGCTGCCAGTCAGTTAACGGGCGCAGTTAGTTCGGGATGGGTCAGGGCAACTTGCCAATCAAGGCAATGGTGACAGCGAACTGAACGACTCAAAGGGGTGGCTGGTCCTATATGTATCTTGGGGGCACATGTAGAACTGAAGCTGATGGGTTGGAAGAGGGATCCAGGCAGTTGTTACTAAGTACTCTGTAGGGTAACATTATACTCCATGTTCCTCTCTTGATCTTTTGAAGAGGGGTCAATGTTGAGGTAATTCCGCGGAAGGCGGAGATTTAGCCCTATACAAACCACGTGACATGTATTACGCTTAGTCATCAAGGTCATCCTCTCCAGACTCGGACATCTCAACATCACGATCTCAACTTCCAAGTTTCGTAGCATCCAATGCGGCGGCTGTTGAACCGCACTGCCAATTGAGAACACTCCGGATTGGCAATGGTCCCTCGGCTGCTCCCTCTCAGGCTGGGGGCCGCACTGGAGTCAGCTGGGCTGTGCTCACGATGTCTCGTGCGAATTCACCGGCAGAAACAGCCGATCCTCACATCCCGGAGAACATTCGCTGCAACCCGCTCTTTGCAAAATGAGATATCTCGCAGCCAGCCTTTCCCCAGAATTCTGCGGAAGGCGTACTTTTCTGCTAATAGCTTGCCTACCACGCAGCCCCTAGCCAACAAGCTATTCAGGGTAGCAGGAAGGGAAATTCAATCCACGGCAAATAGTGCGCCCAGGTTTACATCTGCAGCGCCAATAATAGACCAGCAATCTTCAGCAGAAATACCCGAAACAGTGCAAGAATCGACAGAGCTCCCTCATCGGAGGAGGCAGCGATTGAAAGTCGAAAAGGAGAGCAATTCCGGCGAAGGCACGCTCCGTCCGGATGCCTCCGCCCGACTCTCCGCCTTATCCTCGTCCTTGCCAAAAACCTCGCTCCGGAGGACAATGGCAACCTACCTTGCGCTCACGAAACCACATTTATCTTTCCTTGTCGTTCTCACTGCCACGACGGCTTTCGGTCTTTACCCTATTCCTTCTCTCTTGGCTCTAGATCCTGCAGTCACCCCGCTCCCTACTCTCTCCACCTCTACCTTGACCTGTTTCTATCTCACGACCGGAACATTTCTCGCCAGCGCCAGTGCAAATACGCTTAACATGCTCTTCGAGCCTCAACACGATGCACGCATGTCTCGCACGCGAAATCGACCTCTAGTCCGCAAACTCCTGACCCCCCGCGCCGCCTTATTATTCGCGATTGCGACGGGCACAATCGGTGTTGGTGCTCTCTATTATGGCACCAATCCCACAGTCGCAGCCCTCGGAGCCTTTAATCTCGCTCTATACGCTTTCGTCTATACCCCTCTCAAGCGGATACATGTGATCAACACCTGGGTCGGTGCAATAGTTGGTGGAATCCCGCCTCTGATGGGCTGGGTTGCCGCAGCTGGCCAAACCGCCACAACGGGCCACGACACATGGCGCGATATGCTTTTTGGCCCTGAGAGTGCGGGTGGTTGGATCCTAGCTGCTATTCTCTACGCATGGCAATTCCCCCACTTCAACGCCCTCTCTCACACGATCCGCGAAGAGTACAAGAACGCCGGCTACAGAATGCTCGCGTGGACGAACCCTGCACGAAACGGGCGCGTGGCGATGCGTTACACGCTTCTATTGTTCCCGCTGTGCGCTGGGTTGTGGTGGGTTGGAGTTGTGGATAAGGGGTTTCTGATTGGTGGGACGTTGGTGAATTGCTGGATTGCCAGGGAAGGGTATAAATTCTGGAGATTGAAGGGTGCGAATGGGAGTTCGAGAGCTTTGTTCTGGGCGAGTGTGTGGTACTTGCCGTTGTTGTTGGTGGGGTCGTTGGCCACGAAGAAGGGCGTGTGGGATGGCGTGTGGAATCGCGTTATGGGCATTCAACCGGATGATGACGATGAATTTGAGGACGAGGAGGAAGAGGAAGAAATGCAAGGGACTCTGAGTGTATTGAGGACCCAGGATGGACGTGCGGATATCATAACCTCCGCTAAACCTGTATCATAAGGGAACTACTTTGCTGCTTTTTATCTTTTCATTTTTTGTGTATATTCTACCGCATTTCTTTTTTGTTTTCGGCATATTTTGCATGATTGGGGCTTAGAAGCCCCTATGTAAAGGATTTTAGGCTATGTACACATGTAACCACTACTTCTCCCCTTTTCGAAAGGTGTCGTTTCTCTTGACTCTTATTCAAGCTCCATTCTCCTCGTCTATAATAACATCCATCAACACGTCACATATCCCTTTATCATCCCATGGATCCTGCTTGATTTTAAACCCATGTTCTTGGATATCTAGTGTGTTCGCACCGGTACCATAGAGAGGCCACTCAGGCAGGTCTCGTGGGGGCCTTGAAATCTAAAGCTAAGTGAGAGGCTATGAATTTTCGGATGTAGGTCTAGGTTTGGAGGGCAACTTTTTTATCTGGAGCGGGGGTTGTGGTGGAGTTTATGTAGAAGATGTCTAGTTAAATTTAGGTGCTTTCAGCGATTCCTTTTTTTTTTTCCCCCTTGAAAGGGCGCTCGCAGGGTTAATTTGGATACCTGTTGCGAATAAGGTCCGGGTACAGAGTTAAATAATAAAGGAGGGAAGCATAAAAAAAACAGGACAGAACTTACAAAGCATATATCCATCCCATGCGTCGCCGGTGGAACACTCAGAACATATCTCCTCCGCACGCCAAGTTTCGAATAATCCTTCGCGATACTCCACGAATTACACGCAAACGGCATCGATGTAACCCAGTCCCAGGCCAATTTCTCCGGAGGTTCACCTTCCCCAACTGGGAAGAGGTCTTGGACCCGTTTCGCAGTCGCATTACTCGCACCTGGAAAACACTTGCCTGACGAGCTTCGGGAAGTCTGCCGGCATGTCAGAGTCCGAAGAGATGCCCATGCCTTCGTTTTCAGTGTTGGCTGCAATGATTGATTTCACTTCTTTGTGGAAGCGACCTCATTCGAAGAGAATGGGTACAGCAGAGAATGGGTACAGCATTGGTGAGGTATGAGCCGTCAACTACTGGACCCAAACCTGATCCCTGGGCCAAAAGTTCCCCCGCCACATGTGCCGGGGACTTCGGCGATTAAATGGTTATTTGCAAGGGCGAGGGTCGACGTTGGCAAAGTGCGAAGACCCGCGAGGATTGGTGCAATTCGTGGAGGTGAGGGCCTGGTCATCCACATATTGACGGTGAGCAGTAACATTACGTCTAGGCATGACGGCTGGTGAACCAAGTAAAGTCTATATATTTCCTGGGGGGTTAGGAATGTGTACAATCCTAATCTCGCATGTAAGATAACGAGAGAATATATATCTTTGCAAACGGCAATGAACCTTTACCTCCATTACCGGTGAGCATGAGCGCGATAAAAGCGGCCCTGCACTCTGGCCAAATGCGGGTATACGACTAGGATCACCTCCAAACCGAGAAATATATTTCTTAGTCCACTCAAGCGCAGCTATGGAGTCATGGAGGCTGGCATTTGCATCCATATCCCCCTCATTCGGCGAGGATGTCCACCCATACAACTGAGCCGGTAGATATTGGACACAAAAATGAATTTCTCCTCTGGACGTTTTTAGCTCATCGAATAGGCCGATGGAGTCGAGACTTGATTCCACCATATTCTTGCTGCTAAATGCATAGGCGCTTCCGTGAACAAAGTGAAAACAGGCACTCTATCTCCTGGCTTGACGCCTTCTGGCACACGGACATCCAAGTACAAACAATCTTCTGCGCCCCAGTGTGTGCCGTCAATTCGTGGAAAAGGCACGTAACGGTGCGCACTGCTAACGCAGTCTGGAGAAGAATCCATCACACCATCCTGGATGCCTGGCTGATTTGGGAGGGGAGTCTTTGGTTTTCGAAACTGAAGGTCTCCTAGGGGCAGCTGGGTAAAGCGAATATTGATGTAGTTCGCCAGCTTTAAGCTGATGAGGTGGTGTTTATGAACGAAGGAGAATGGACCGCATAGCCAAGGTCTATATTCCGGAATGTGCCATTGTGACGTGAAGGCGACGCACCCGATGTATGTGGCTGGAGCAAGAACAAAATGCCCAGTGTAACAAGAAAAGTATTGAAGGAAGCTATTTTAGCTTGTAGGCCAAAGTGAGCAAAAGGTCAGGTTGCAATCATTTTTATGTCAGTCACCTTCTGTTGTTGGTAGCAGAATGAGAGACTGAAGGCCACCGCAACTGATCAGTAAACGGATATATAGGTTTGACAAAATGGCCTAATTTAACACATTGGCATTGCTGTATTTCTCGTTGAGTCCAAGGAACCATCAGAATGACATCAAAGTGGTCATGGCCATGCACTTCGCTGCGGCTATGCAGTTGTAGAAAAGAGCAACGCTCGTATTCTTGAATTCAGGTTGCACGCTCTCCACTGAATTCACTTCAAGGTCCCCAGAAAAATCCCAATCTCAACGTCCAATCGCCATCATAAGGTGGCTGTTGATAGCAAAATCCTAGGTACATATTGGATCATCTGCATCTGTGACGATTAGGGATGTAAACTTGGAGGAGTAAAGGATAGCAACAGATAGTTTTACAGCGTGGCGGAGTCGATGCACAACGCTCACAAGGCAAAAATATTTTGTTTTTGCAGTGCCCAGGCTGCTTGGAACAAGTTCGTATTTCACCATGAGGTTGATGTTGACAACAGGAGAAGCTTTTGGCGGCTTCGATATCACGTGGCAATAGTTTAAATCTCCGATGTCCTAAGACCCACTTTTAAGCGAAAACGAGCGAATATCCTGTTTGGGACTAGTGTAGATGGGAGGCTTGGCGGTTTGGCTTGTTTGCATGCTCCACCTCGCTGATCAACACGACGGCGTTCCCCAAGGCTCTATCTCCGCGCTGGTGCCCCGAAGAGCTAATCTTGCTGCCTTGAGGCTTAGCCATGAATCACGAAGCTTAAGCCAGCTCCCAGAGCTCTTTTGCTCTGTTTCTGTCATTCCCATTGGCAACTCCTATTGAGCATACAGCATGGTCAAAGTGCATGCCTCGTATTGACTCGTGTTGGCCTGTGGAGCCACGGGTGCTAACTTCACACCAGATCTTCAATCCTGGGCCGGTCCCTTGATATAGAGTCCAGTCTCCTGGGAATCTAATTTCTTCGCGCTTATATATTACCGAGCGGCCAGCACCTATTCCATTTCCTACTTTGTCTCGTAATCGCTTCTTGCCCAACGTAGCAAACCACGTCGGCTCCCCTAAACCATATACCCACCTCGGACACACAAGGCCGCGAAGTTGTGATGTCTCAACAATCAGAGTGGTCGCCGGGCGAAAATCGCATTGTTGGAAATCAAGTAGTATTCCGAATCAAAGATGCACGAGTAACCTCCAGTAGGGCGGCTCGGCAGCCCCCAAAGGAGGATAATCAGTCCAAAGACCCGGTCTATCATTCCCGCAAGCCCCATCGCAAGTCTCGGACGGGTTGTACGAACTGCAAGAAACGAAGGGTCAAGGTATGCTCATTGCTCATTGGCTGCTGCTTACACCTGCAGCTGCATGGAATCTTTCAGGACATGGATCTGATGGAGGTGCGGTTATTTGTTAGTGCGATGAAACCAAGCCAAATTGCCGCAAGTGCCAGACCTATGGCATATCGTGTGATTATTCTGCACTTCAAGTGCAATCGAGAAGCCAGAATCTCCCGTCTTCTTGGGCCCAAGATACTTCCGATATTGATGTTATGAGCACGTCGACAGTCTCGTTATCCATGACGCAGCTTGCTTCGATGATTGAAAGTGCATTACGTCTTGATTCTTCCGCGCACAAGGATCTTGGTACAGTGCCAGTATCTGTTCGATCCAAGAGTGTCTTTGCTGTGCATCAGTTCCTCAGTATTTCGGCCGACGCTGCCGCCTTGCCTGACTCATTTAGAGATGTTACTTGTGGCGACATGATGCGCGTAGCTTTCCAAGTATGTGCGGCGATTTTCCATTCCCTTCTCTGAATATTCCTTTTGTTAGCATTGTACTGATTTACACGCCGCCGGACGTAGACGCCCTATCTTATGCATGCGGTGTTGGGAGTGGCAACCTCGGCTCTCTCGCATTTTTTACCTCATGATTCTTCATACCGTTTCGCTGCGGCCTATCACTGGCAGCATACCCTCAAACTGTATTCAAAGGAACTTGATCGGGGCATAACTATAAAAAATATGGACGCCCTGATGTCAACATGCATGATGCTTGGCTTTATCTCCTACTCAGAATTTGAGTACAGACCTTCCGACTCATGGGTATTCTCAGATGATCCTAAAGCTCTGAACTGGCTTCTTGTCCAGGGCGGCCTTCGTTACATTTTGGGATACACCGGAAAATGGCTAGAGCATAGTATTTGGCTCTGCCCATTCATGGAAACAGAGAACGGCTCACCAAACCTTGACGATCACCGTCCAGGCCGCGAGGGGCTCCACCCTGGACTTGCAGATCTCTGTGATATAGACGACACAACCACGGAAGAAACCAGCCCATACCACTACCCACTTCGGATGCTGTCGGCCATGTTCCCACTAGAGATAGACAGGAACAGTGTCACCAAGTTCACAGGATTCATGGGCAGGTTACTCCCAGATTACACCAATCTCTTGCTCAAGAAAGACCCGAAAGCAATCATGATACTGGCCCATTGGCTCGGAAAAATGTGCGAGGCAAAGAATACGTGGCTGCATCCCAGGGTGCAGTCGGAATGCATGGCTCTCTGTATGTACCTGGAACATAGCAAAGATCCGCGCATTCTGAAGCTGCTCGAATATCCAGCGCAGGGTTGCGGATACCTATTGAACCACGTGAGAGAGGAAGCAGTTTTCCAGGCGAACTTTGATCTTATTGGTCTTTTCTGAGCGTGATGGATTTGGAAGGGTGTGTGGGTGGATGACGAGCAGCGCAGACCACCATTCCGTGCATCGTTCTGCTTGCTGAGAAGAGTTCTCGTGGTACCTTTGGACAATCGAGCACTGCTGTCGGATGCCTTTTTGCCAGCCCACACAATCCATCTGATTAAATACCAAAATATCGCCAAGGCTTATCCGTGGTATCTACGCATGATATTCACCAACGCACGCGTCACGTCCACGAGCAGCCTTGTGAAAAGTCCTCCTGCATATTTAACCGAGCATCTGGGGGCCCGTTATCCGATCTAAATTTGCCCACCAATCAAATCATCTTCGTCTCCGAAACCCCATCATTCCCATTACCACGGATCGCGGTCTTGCACAAATAGGAACAGCTGCGACGAAAAGAAAGAAACGATAACGACCCAGCAGCTCGGGACCCCACCCCCCCCAACCCGGGCCCCCAGCCAGCAAGCGCTATACATTAAGCGTGGTTGTCACTGATTGGTGTCCAGCCCACAATGGCGCAAGCTCCCGTCACACGACTAAAAAGAAATGCGGAGTTGGGAGAAAATTGGAAGTCACCCGGTTTTGTTCTCCGTTTTTTCCCCCCTCCTCTTCCTATTCAAAAGAAAAACGAGGAATGTCCGCATCCTGCGCGTAGCTTTGCGGCTTTCCCCCAACAGATATGGCGTTGCTGGCATTCGCTCGTGGCCGTATAGCGTGTCATAGGAACGGACTGCTCTGCTGTGAAACCTCAGGGGAGAGGTTTGGAGTTGGTCATTTTCATAAATTGTAAAAGACAAAATCAACAAGTGCGGAGGAAAGAGGTGGGAAGATTCATGCAGCATATATATACGTATGTACGTACATAGCTCAGGCTACCTATACGCAGATATATGTAATAGATATGTAAGAGCGAAATAGGTGAAAAAGGGGGTGGGGGAGGGTGTGTATGACGGGCATTTAAAGCATATATTCATTATCATGTGTGTAGAGGACGAAACTAGAAAGGACAGAAACACGGGGCTGTTACTTAAATAAAAGAAGAAAATAAAAAAGGACAAAGGACAAAGTACCGAACGAAATTCAAAGGTAGATAGCAAGACAGTGGGGGCTTTAGGAGGCAAGAATGGGGGATAACGTATGTGAAGCTTCAACAGTACGAGCAGAACTCATATCCTTTTTTTGGGGAGTGTTCATCAATGCATCAAAATCAAAAAAGTGATAAATAAATCCAAAATCAAATAACCACCAACCAACCAAGTGACCAACCGGCCAACCAGCCAGCCAACCATCCCTAACAAAAGTCACAAATACCAGTATCCAAGTATTTTCCCGTACATAAAGAAATTTTTTTTCCCCCTCGTAAACATTGAACTTGAGATAATTTTGATAGCCGGGTCCGATATTTAAGATGGGACGGTATAAGTTGAGATTGATTTTCCGATATTTCGATATCCAAATGGGTACTTTAATCATCGACAACAAGGTTAGGGCCACGAGGAAAGCGCTTTATGCAGTCGTAATATCGTCAGTGTAGAGGCATATTTGGAGGAAATTAGGTGACATGGGCGTTATCGCTTTAGCGAGGTGACTACACGCCCGGAACGGGGGGCCTATTCATGGGCCTATCTGGACAAGTTGTTGCCATGGGGCTTTGAGACGACCCATTCCTCCCAGAATTTCCTTTGACGATATTCGACAGTGGTACCATTGTCTTCGAGCGCATCTGCGGATATCGTGTTCAACAACTCCCATTGGAGATATGGTGATATCACCGAGGGCGCTGTATCAGGGGATAGCTCGATTTGATGCGCTCGCGGGCCATCGTCACCATTATGCGAGCTCTCGCCATCGGATTCTTCACCAATGCTAGAGTCGTCATCTATATTATCCGGACCATATGTGTCGAATATATCTTCGTCTTCGCTGTCAGAGTTCGGGAATGACTGAATATCTGAGACGTCGGCGCTCGTGGCCCATTTCTCGTCGAATGCAGCCGAGTAATCAATTCTCCGCAGACTAACCCACTCTAGATTAACCATCTCATCCCTGAGCATGGAGAGTACGTCTTTCCACATATTGCCGTCCTTCAAGAGGACATCTCTCAGCCGGAGACCGCGAAGAGTTCGACGATGTCGGCGGGCAAATCCAATAATCTCGTCTGAATCTAAGCGCCAAGCCTGTATGCCAAATGCTCGTAATCTTTCCCAGTGGACATTGTGGAAAACATCTTCCAGTCGGAGATCAAGGGGTACACGTGACGGGAACCCTAGATGGACGGCTTCCATGTTCTTTGCTGCACTGAACAAAGTGCGGAACACCCCTGATAGTTCACGCATTTCGGAATTTACGTATCTCGACGTGTCAAAGTGTACCTCTAAGCAGGTTAGTTTTGACGCAAGAGAGGATATCTTCGCGTTCGGCGTTTGTGTCAGGGCAGCGGCAGCCTGGGGATCTATTTGGGGGCCGGAGAACCTGCTGATGGGTGAGTTGGAGTCTAGAAGTGCTTTGCTGAGTGTTTGCACTGCGTGTATACACGCTGGTTTCCAGTCTAACTGGACAATGGGATCTGTCGGGTTGTCATGCCGTTCGATAAACTGTAAAAGTTCCCGTTCCGTCTCGTCTTGGACTTTTAAAACCTTTACATGCTGCAACGATCTGAATGATTTCATTGCCCGCCTCAATGAATTTAAATCTTCACCCGATGTAACCAACTTTTTTTGCTCCTCCAAACGGCGAAAAAGTTCCCCCACTTTCAATCTACTTGAGTCTGCCATTGGGGTTGAGAGCAGCCTGCCAAGATCATCCCTCCCTAGACATTATGTTAGCCAGCCACTGTGAAGGGATGGGGTACGGGCGTTGATAATCTTGCCTTCCACGTAAAAAGATCGTATGATATAGGTACAAGTCCTCACATGCCTCGTAAGGTGAGGATTGCTAGACAGCAGATCTAACTTTTGAAATGCGGACTCCGAAAATCTAACCACGACCCTGCTGAATTTGTGCGCCGCACCAAGCTCCGCGAACCGCTTACAGACCTCTCTGAAGCGATCAATGTCTGTCCGTAAATCCTCCTGCATGCCATTAACACCAACCACAAACAGGGGTGGCGGATCGGGTGGGCCAGGCCGCTTGAAGCTTTCGATCGATAGGTATGCGCGACGATCGACGCTGACTGCCTTTTCTGGGTCTCGAGCTAGATGATCAAGAATATCTTTGATCAGCTCATTTGAGAGGTGCAGGATACCACGTGGCTCGTCCATCTCTGCAGCTTGTACTGAACTCAACGGCGCGGTTGCCGTCTGATCGTCTTTCGACCCGATTCCCTCGTCATGGAACACCTGGAATCGCGAAGAAAACAGTGAAAGAAAAGAAAAGAGGAACTGCAAGAGAAAAGCCAGGATGGCGTCTAGGATCTGTATTCTAACGAGTCAAGGCGAGTTCGCGTTCGCATGCGCGTTTTTCATGAAGATAAGCTGAAGAGGCTTCCGGATATGTACCACTTAGTAGCATAGGCAGACGCGCATTCTAAGACGAAAGCAATTAGGGAGGGACCAGAAGCTGATGCCAAAAATTACTGGATTCGAAGGTTATAGATGAGGAAAAGAAAACTAGAAACAGGAGGAAGGAAGGAATCCAGAAGATGATGGCCTGTCCAAGTGGGAAGCGGCAGATGGCCGAGCGCAACGCAGATAAGAGGAGGGTTTGGGCAAACACGTCGAGCGCATGCACATGATAATAACGCAGCATACAGGCGCCGTCATCCCCGTCTCTCCATAGCAAGAATGCATAGACAGACGGGGACATTTGAGGAGCAGCAAACACAGCGAGAGAGCAAGCTGGTCCAATCCGCTGTGGAGGCCCTACACCCAGCATCACATGACCGAAATGACACCAGAAGATCCCCAGGCGGGCTGCGGGAGTATGTATGAATATGTACGAATATGCAGGCCTGCGCGAATCGAAAGAAAGCATCTGGAGACTGAGCAAGGCAAAGGTGCTGAGGCGCGGCTGTGACAGACGAATGGTTGGGCTGGACGCTGTCGTTGTTGCCCGCTCGTGCCTCTCTGCAGACTGCAGAGCTTGACCCCCAAGTAGATGCAGAACCCAACGCACGAAGAGTCCCTGCAAATACACTAAGGAATCCCCACCGTAGTCAAGGGTTAGGGGCCAGACGACCACGAATCAGCGTCCCTGATCAACCGACGGCCGCGAGTCTCGAGTTTGGGGGGCCTGGCATTCTGTTCTTTTCTCGAACATGGGCTCCCTTCGCGCTGGGCCTGGAGCCACCGTCGATTATTGGGGTTGACTGAGGTTCTTCCAGCAGAGACCATGAATGGTGGCATACGTCCAGCATGAATACATAATGAAGCATTATAATTCTAGCTGGGAGGGCATGTGGTGGGAGTCTTGTAGGAGGGAGTGACATTGGGAAAGGGTGACACAAAATGCAGCTTGCAACTTACTTCAAACAGCCCCGGACGGGCAGCGTTGCCACTGTGGTCGATGTCATGGCATGGTTAGTCGATGGACCCAATATCGTACACGAATTCACGCTGGCAAAAATAGAAGACAACATCCGGGTACGAAAGCCCCAATTAAATAGATACATGGTGGTAGCCACTGAAAGCGGATATCCTTGGCTCTGGAGGTTCTAGATACGCTGGACAGCGCAATGAGAAGACTGTATGTATGTTTGTCTCAAAATATAGAAACCCATATCGTGTCTATCAATGACTGGAACTGGGGAGGGAAGAGAGAGGGGCATCTACATTGCTCTACATTGGTGGGCATGGATGGGGCTGCGTTGCTGCATGAATCCACGGGTTGGAATCTGCACGGCCCACGAAACAGCGCTTAGAGGTTAGGGGAAGAGTTACCGGGAAAGTACGGGCCACCATAGCCTAAAATACGCCTTGAACCCAGGTAGCTCCGAGGTATCTATTGCCCCATGCCAACGATCAGCATTCAGAAACTCGATATGATTACATATCTGATCAGTACTATTGCAAAATGGCCTGGCAATATCGCAATCTGTTCGCGATTGACTTTGGAACACCCGCCAATGCAGGCCCAGCATAGGGGATTGTACATACATGGTTGAGCTCATGTCTCAGACGTTGAGGCTTGTCAGGCCCATCGCCACAATAATAAGACGACATACATATCGTCAGCCTTTGGCGCCCGTCCAGAGCATCCCTGCACACATGCTGCACGCAATGCATGCAAGACGCTTTGCTACCCCTCCTTCAATCCACCCCCAACTAAATTTTCATTTTCATTTGATCTTGGGCAACAAATCGTCCGCTTGGGATGCTCTAGACTGCATCGTATTTCCTCCCGGAAGCAACCATGTACCTCCCGGCTGGTCCCTGCCTGCCCTGCGGGACTGGTCAATGTTGGATGACCTACAGGCTACAGACAGGCTAGGTAGTAATTGCTACTTATCCATCTGTTCACCCTCGATGCTTGACAAGTCGACTGCAGCGCTAGTCAGGGAGTGAACAATTTTTTTCTGCTTCGTGAGAAAATTACCGCTGAATTGAGAATGGGGGATTACGTTTCGTGCAGATTCTAGGGATTCTACGCTAGGGCTCTGCAGCAATCCCTGTGTTTCAGTTTGTGATAGACCGCGTAAACCAGGCCCTTCGCTGCTCGGTGAAGGAGCTGCATATTTTCTCTCCCTTACTTGGTCCACACCCCTCGTCAGTGCGGCTGGCTTGCGCACACTTTGTTAGGAGGGTGACTATAACCCCGCCATTCAAACAGAGACGAATAATATACCCTTCATACAAGCACAGCATTGCGAAAATCGAGTATCTTAAAGTGGGCTGATGACATTTCCTTTAATCAATATGTAAATGCGATGATTGCGTCAGCTAGAGGGAATACCCGGCTCTGAGAAGGTTTGAACGAAGGGTCCTTCCCTAGGCTCCTTACAGGCTTCCCTTCGCCAGGTTCATCCGGCGTCGGCGGATCTCAGTACTGCTGATCTTAGAGTCAAAGCCTTCGGTAGCTGCATCGGGCTGCTCATTGTCACCCAGATCCAACACATCGACTTCAAAGATGTCAAGATTTGCCCAGCCCTTCTTTGCTCGTTCGTCGTTGACGGCCTGGCCACCAGAGCGTGTTTCCCTGGACACGACTAGCCCAGTTATATCCTCATCTGTGATAGTAGGCCCGAAAGGATCGGAGATCTGCACGAATCTAATATCCATGCCAGGTGACACTGTGATCTGTACATATTTGCCGTTGGGACCAGGGTTTGATACGTGCTCCGTTCGAATGGTAGCAGAGGGGTCAAACATCATAATCGATTCGAGGAACCTCCATACTCCTTTCCACCGATCGTCCCAACTCTCCAACGCCTCTGCATATTTTTTATTCACAAGTAACTCGTCACCGGTAATGCCAATCGTAAGTGTTTTATGTTTCCCCTGCTGTTGGGGGTAGTCGGGATCAATCGCAAGCGCCGTAGCCGTAAGAAGCAATTTGTGTCCCGCATGCAAGTGATCAAATGTGCCACCAACGGCAACAGAATGGTTCTTGCGAGCAGCCAGTGCACCTGGGTCCCCAGAAATGGTCAGCTCGGACCTCGCCGCTGTGGTGTCGGGTAGTTTGCGAATCGCGAAGCTCTGATTAGAACCTCCTCTCTCTTTGGATGCTAGGGAAAACGCATCCAAAACTGCGTTTCCGCCGGGGGACTCCAAGGAGTATATCAACCCCCACGAGTGGTTAGAAGTAAGTAGATCCTCCAGAGCTATGATTGGGCCCTGAGCTAACGCATGGTCCCGGCGTGCTGTTTCACGAGCAGCAGGGTCAACAAAGACCACCCTTGCGTCTATGCCACCCGGACCATCCAATTCAACGTCCTCGGCAACACTGGCAGCGCTAAGAAGTCGATAAATCCCAGCAAATAGTCTCTGAAGCTGATTGAATACCCTGGCTCTGGGTTGGGACTCCGGGGTGAGCAATCCGTCTATCACGACTGCCACATCTAGGATAGCTATTTTGTTCGTGCCTTCGACTGAGGCAGAAAGATCGCCAAGGACTTTGCGAAATGCAGGTGCGTATGCAGCCTTTAACGAGGAAAACTCGATTGAAGGCACTCTAGTAAGTAGAAGGAGAGCCTCATGATGAGGGGCATGATCGCGGGTAGCCATGCTGCTACTTTGTATATTGCCGTCCTTCTTGTGAAGCAGTTGCGGCGGATTAGTAATGCAGGACAGGATCAGAACAAGGCATGAAGAGATGGGTATCTTTTAAGAAGCAAAATCTAAGGCTTAAAAAGCATATATAGTACTTCGAAATGGCGCTCTTCTGTCTCCACGTCTATCGTCCCGCCGAGAAATGTCCCTCCGCAATTGAGCCGAGGCGGATATAATCGACCTTTCCGGATTAGGCTAGGCATAGTTACGCCAAGGAACACAAGACGCTGACTAATGATGAGGGCTGAGTCAGCGAGCCAAGCGGAGGATCATGATGGCTTGACGCTGAGGTTGGCTCTCTAGACTGCGAAGAGACATCTACGCGGTGAAGCAGGCCTTCTCACAGGCAGCATCGCTTCTTGTCTTCATCCAGAACTCCTATCATGCTGTTTTGAGCGCTCCCTACGCAGTAAGTGGCACTCTCAGCTTGCGCGACTGCTACCCCCCAGTTTGCTTTTAACCGCCAGGAGCTATCACGGCCCCGTCAACCAACCAACCATCCTACATCGCCCTCTGATACAAATGCCCATATTCCCTGCGTAGACCATTCCACGGAGTTGCTTCTATGGTGCCGGCAGATACGCGACAGTATAGTTTCAAAACTGATAGCCTTCAGCATTGCGCCACCTGGTGCATCTAAAAACTGATCCTTTCCAATGGCGGACCCTCAATCATTCGACAGCGCGCGACCACCGGCGAATCTAGGCCGACAACCAGAGGAGCTGCATATTCCTACAGCAAATAGTTCTCTGCCATCCAATGCTCCACGACAAGCCCCGCATCACTACCCTGCACCTCCTGAATACAGCACAAACCACCCTCCATCCATCAATATCCAGCCTTCTGTCTCACATCATACATCCTTTTCCGCCGGCAGCAACAATGCGGCAGGCCTTCCAGGTGCGCTGCAACCAGGGCCCATGAGCCGACCAGGCCCATTGCCAGCTAATACAGCGCCTACTCTATCTCCCTTACCGCAACTTTCTACGCATCCCCTTCAATCTACCACGCCTTCGAAATCCAGCGGTGTGGGCCAAACACACAGTTACTCGAGCTCGAGCCCTGCCGGTTTCGAGCAGAAATATAAACAATTTGGAAGCACCCCTGACGGAAGCAAATACATGTCTCCCGCATCTGCAGGCTACGCATCACACACTCCTCAAAATGCCGCCTTCTCGCCGCTAGGGCTGGCAGATATCCGACCGCATATGGAATTCGGGCTGGGAGATGAAGGCGGTTTGGCACAGCAAAATAATGGCGATATGCAGTATCCTACGAATAGCAACTATCTGGCGCCTTGGGCAGTTTATGCTCTAGACTGGTGTAAGTGGCCCGTTACCCCTGGTGGTTCATCCTTGGGGAAGGTAGCTTTGGGGAGCTATTTGGAGGATAATCATAATTACGTACGTTTCTTTCTAAGACCCATTCTGCCTATGAGATATGGAGCGTTTGTGTTTCTGATATTGACTCGTTTTGTGCGTAGATCCAAATCTTGAATGCTCAAAATGCTCAGCCGGATGCGGACACACCTGAAGGTGAAGTGGGCCTGGAGTTTGTGAAAACCGCCGAGGCTACGCACTCTTATCCTGTGACGAGGATATTATGGGAACCACCATCGTCTCAGAAACAGTCTACCGATCTCCTGGCGACTTCTGGCGACCATCTTCGACTTTGGTCACTGCCTTCCGATCCCCACTCCCAGTACCACCACAGCAACTCTATAAACCGCTCCTCGAATTCTAGGAATCCGCCACTACAAAAGCTCTCGCCCCTCGCTCTTCTCTCGAACTCCAAGTCACCCGAACATACCGCTCCTATAACGTCTCTCGATTGGAATGTCGTTTCTCCAAGTCTTATTATCACGTCCAGCATTGATACTACCTGTACAATATGGGATATCCCCTCATTGACTGCTAAAACTCAGCTTATTGCTCACGACAAGGAAGTTTATGACGTACGGTTTTGCGCGAACAGCGTGGACGTATTTGTTAGTTGCGGCGCAGACGGGAGCGTTCGCATGTTCGATTTGAGGAGCTTGGAACACAGTACTATCATATACGAACCTTCAGAGAAGAAGGACAGTTGTGCGTTTTCCCAGTACTATTGACATATCTTGGCATTTCTTACTAACTTCAAGAAATAGTGACGAGTCAAGGCTCCCAAACACCTCCCTCTCTCCCCCCTGCTTATCCGCCTCCACTAATCCGTATTGCTGGTAAGTGCTAACCGCCACCGCGGTAAACATACCATAACACACCATGATCTAACTTCGGCCAATTTATAGCCTCACCCCACGACTCCCACCTCCTCGCAACCTTCTCCCAGGACTCTAGCATTGTCCGCATCCTCGACGTGCGACAACCGGGCCAAGCACTGCTCGAACTAAAAGGCCATGCCGCCAGCGTGAACAGCATAGAATGGTCGCCCTCGCGGCGCGGCACCCTAGCCTCTGGCGGCGACGACTGTCTCGTCCTCATCTGGGACCTCATCAACCAAAACAACGCCATCTCCGTGCCTCAGAGCAACCCCATACCCCAACCGCAGCAGCCTCATGGGTCGTCAAGTACACCGGCGACTATGGAGCGCGGTCCTGCCGCTGTATGGCAGTGCGATTACGAGGTGTCGAATATTAGCTGGGCGCCGCGCATGGGTAATAATAATGTGCCCGGAAGCAAAGATTGGATTGGCGTTTGTGGTGGTAGGGGCTTGTGGGGCGTTTCTATATAGAACCAAAAAGATTTCCTCTAGTCTTCTCTCTCTTATTGCCTTTTTTCTTCCTCCTTTTTTTTTTGTCTGTCTCGTCTGGCAAGCGTGACGCCCTTCTTTTGTTTGTTTTGTTTTGTTTTGTTTTGTTTTGTTTTGTTTTGTTTTGTTTTGTTTTTCTATACAATTTTCATTTATGGGGTGCTTGCTTGTATGGCTTTTGTATCGGCGGGGTTGAAGTGTCATATATGCAAGTTGCGAAATGGGAAGGGGGGAAAAAGTTGGAGGGTTTTCACTTGATCTATGTTTCCATTTTCTCACTCTCATTTTTGCCATCTTCTTTTTATTTTTCCCCTGTTCTCGAGTTTTTGCTAGTTTGTTTTTGCATCAGACCTTTCTTCTCCTTCTTCTTCTTATTTCTCTTGGAACTGGTTATGCTCTATGATATTTCACATGTTTACCATGCGACGATACGAAATGATAAACTTCTTTATTTTTATTTTTAATGCTGCCCCTTTCTCTTTTCATGTTCTCAGTACTAATCTATATGGTGTTTCAAATTATCAGATACTTTGTTTTTTAGACAAAGTTGCGCCCCCCTGAGAGTCGATCAATCACTTCGAGTTCTGTTCTGCAAGCAAGAGAAGACAAAAGGCCCTATGCTGGGTAGCTAGGCAATAGACAAACACCACACTTGTATGTATGTATGTATGTATGTATGTATATACATACATGATCTGCATATATTGTGCGATATTTCCTGTCTTCACTATATATGAGGGGGGAAAATAAGCAAAGCATATCATCCAGCTAATCCAACCCCCACTTTCCTAGGACAAGAAAGCGGAGGTTATATCGAGGCATTGCTGCTCAACCCAAAACAAGGGCCTAGTACATCTTTGTAGTTTTCTATCTAGCAGAAAGAGCTATTCTTGGCAAGAGTGGGGTCGCATAAGGATTGTTTCCTATCAGCTTCCCACTGCATGGAAAGTGTCAGAACTCCAAGAAGCATAGTCACATTATTCCGACAAGGGACATTTCCTACAGATTAACATCCTGAATGAAGCGTACAAGCTGCAGCAAAGCCGTCACAAGCAGTTTCAGGCTATGATAAGGTATCAGCAATAGGTTGCAAGGGGGAATGTGGTCCTAAATATATGCCTGAGATGGCAACATAGATCAACATACATGCAAATATCTGATTCTTGTAATACGGACACCGAGATCAACTCTGGTAAGCTGAGAGAAAACAAAGAATCGACAGCTACTAGTCGATCCCTTGTTTTTGATTCTTGGCAATTCTGTTCTCTGTGGAAGCAGGGTGAAGATAAGTGTGTCCAAGAATGGAGCCGCATATAACACGGCCATCTAAGGAATGATAGGCTGTCTCTACCCTTTTGCTTCGAAGAATACTGTCTGAGATGCTATTGCAAAGAACGTCCCCACCCCTATAGGAACTGCTATCAGTAGAAGTAACAGAAAACCTGATGTTATTAGTTAGATCTGTTATTGCTTCTCATCAACGTGTCTGGAATAAGGGGGCTTTCCTAGCACCGTGAAGGGCAATAGAAAAAGCACCTCTGATATGGATACATAAGGAGGGCATAAAGGTTATCAACTGAAATGTAACTCCGCCCCCCAAGTCTGCGCATTGCTGCTTGTAAGGGGTTTGTTTGCATTGTAGA
Organism: Polytolypa hystricis UAMH7299; assembly: GCA_002573605.1. Taxonomy (NCBI): domain Eukaryota; kingdom Fungi; phylum Ascomycota; class Eurotiomycetes; order Onygenales; genus Polytolypa; species Polytolypa hystricis. Next base: position 28,496 of record PDNA01000133.1, on the reverse strand, counting down.
TAGGGAAAGACAGTCATCAACTGCCCTTCATCTGGGACAATTCCTGAGGCTGAAATAAGTAGGTGCCTGGGATCTTGTAATCCAATAACTGCATCTAACCCATGTGCTGCGTGCACTTGGACATTGTTGGCTGGCAGGGATAGCCAGGCAGTCTTGGATAGTTGCAATGTTGGATGTTTCAAATCACCAACAACCACAATTTAAGAGTTGCGGGCATGCTGGCAGAGCCACATTGCCCATCTTAACCCTGGCAAAACATCGGGTGTGGGTCTTCTCACGGCTTCAAATCCCTGGTGACTATAAGCCATCACAGTTGCTCCTCCATTATAGCTTCCATTTCTAGAAACGCAGTCCAATCAACCCCCTCCATCTCTCCAAATCGCAATTCCAATAAACTAACCCCGTTTCGAATCCCAACATTGGCCCCCCCTACCCAGCTTCAGCATTTCCCCCCCCTACTATCTCCCCAGCCCACACTCCCACGCCACAAAAGTAATCAAGCCCGCCAGTACAACCGCTACCCCAACCACCGCAGGCATAACCAAGCCTAACATCGCAATGCTGGTACAAGTCGCAAACAAGCCACCTGCAGGCGTGAAGCCGCCATACATCCAAGATTGAAAGGCGGCGGCAAGCGAGCCAGGCAGGATGCCAGCGGGGCCGAACCCGAGGCATAGGAGGAGCATGGTGATTAGTGTGAAGCTAATCGCGAAAGCGATCAGGAGAGGATATACATCTGTAAAACATATTGAAGGTTAGTTGATTTATCTGAGGCTTTTTTTTTCATTTTTTTTTTTTCATTGACAACACATCTTGTCATAGCCCGACGAGAAAAGGGAAAGCGAGGAGAACGTACTGGGCTGCCCAAGCCACTGGCCAAATGTCTCGAAGCCAGAGACGACCCAGTTGCTAACTGCTGATGCATACCGAGGGATGTTTTCGGTTGCCCAGTCACCAACTGCGGACGCGTACTGCGGGATGCTTTCCATTGCCCACTTGCTAACACCCTCGAGGGCATCGCTGGCCTTGTCACTGACCCAGCTGATAATTGCATCGAGGTAGTACCCGAGTGTACCGCCGATATCGTTGCCGATGCTCTCAGCGCTAGGAATTGCCATGTCCAGCTTGGATCCCATGATGGGTACCTGTGCATCGGTCCCCGTGAGGGTCGCGTTGAAGACGTGAATAACTCCTATCGTTTTAAGGGTGTCGAGTGAAGAGACTAAGGGGAAGATAGACGGATATTCGAGTAGAGAGTATGCTCGCCGCGGGCTTTGTATGGAAAGGGTAGAAAGAATAGTAAATTTAAATTTCCCTGCTTTTTATATGTGTGTGTGTGTGAGAGAGAGAGAGAGAGAGAGTGTGTGTGTGTGTGTGAGTGAGATAAATTCCTCACGACTTAAAACCTTCAGGGTGAAAGATATCAGTTTGACATCAACTCACTCAGGGCCGACGAAAAACCACTTTCCCCCTGTCTTTAATGTTTTGGGCCTGTTTTTGTTTGTTTGCATTATCATTCATTCACTTTGTCTCTATAATGTGATTTACCTAATGCACAGTGTTATGCAGTGCTTAGGAGAGACACAGCTTAGTTCAAACATAAGGGTCGGGGATAAAGTGCTGGAAATAACTGGACAGAAAAGAAATGATTTCAATGATGCTTAGTTGTTGTGGTGACAACAACTATGCTCTCCTAGTTCCTCCCTAAACACCTATGCCCCCCTATGCCTCCTATGCTATCCAAAATAGGCAACAAAATGTCATGGATATATTGTTCTCAGCACAGCATACAGCACTTTTAAGATCATCCAATAGTATCACCTGCGTTGATCCATATTGTGGGAACAACTGACTTAGTACACCCTGGATCTCCAGAATCTTCTAGCTTAATAACTTGAAAAGAAGGGTTGAGGACTGGGTCTTGTAGGGTTCGCTTGGATGTTGCGTGTGCTGCGAATGGCCATCATGCGGCACCTTTCCAACATTCTCTGCAGCTCCTCAAAGAGAAAACACATATAGAAACTTACTATGATTTTCCGTAGGCACTTGGGTCTCAAAGGGAAAGACTAATAATGTCTTTTATATTCCTAGCCATCACATACCTGACAAACTAACCTTGCCCTCCACCCACCTCGCAAGCCTCACACTCCGCACATCCACAACTCTCCAAAACACATCCGCCAACCACACCGACACAACCGAACAAACACACCACCCGACTGCAAACCCCAAACAATATCCCCAATCCCCGTCTTTCCCCGTATAATACCATATATTCGGCATAATCGAGTATCCTAACGAGTGCAACACGGGTCCATGCACGATGTAAAACGCAAATGAGATTTTACCTAGGTATTGGGCGAAGGGTGTGGTGAAGGGAGATTGGAGGGTGGGGGAATGGTTGATGCTGCAGACTATGAGGATGGCACCGAGGGATTGGAGGAAGCGGTGCGGTTCGGTGTAGGTTCTGGGCGTGAGAGCGGAGAGGGTGCGGAAGCCGGGGGTGAGGTCCGGAGAGTTGTTGGGGCTGGAGCCGAGGAATAGGCCGAGCAGGAAAAAGAAGTACCAGAACAGCGGGCGGAAGGTCCAATGTTGTGTTTGGCGTGATGAGGTCGGATGGTTTTTCTCGAGATCATTGGCATGATCGTCCTCAGGGGTTGGAGAGTTTACCATGGTGACTTCAGGGCCTTCCCAAATATTGTATATTTGATCAATCTCCGCCATAACCATGCCTGCCAGAAACAACACCACATCCCATCGACTCCACCTGACACAATACCATATAAACCCGCATGTGACCACCAACCGTTTCCATGGCTGCATTCTTGAAACAGTGATGATCGTGAGAAACAAGACCATCGAGCAGCGAAACTCCACGGGGATCGTCCAGAGATGAGGATTGTAGAAATTATAATCAATATTCCAGTTCCAGGGATCTATTAAGTGGACTACTGCCAAATACCAGTCCGCAATCTGCTCCTTGCGCGTTGAGAAAATGGGCGGGTGTTGTTCATTCGTGCCGAGGATCGTATGCCCTTCATCACGCACCTTGGTCGCGTAGTCGAAACAGCCTAGACGGACCGCGACCAACACCCACAACATGCCCACGATAGAAGGGACATATAATCTGAGGCCACGACGGAACGTCGACGATGCAAGAGCGCAAAATGCCTGGTCCCACGACCGACTCCGTATCAACTTCAGCGGCTTGTATGACAGAACATAGCCAGATATCACGAAGAATATGGCCACCATGACATGTCCGGATATCAGCATGTGGATTATAGGTAGCTGGTGTATCCCCCAGTTCTCCCCGCCAAAGCCCCATCCTATCATCGTCTTGTGAGTGTAGGTGAATAGGAAATGAAAGTTGAAGACCAGTAGACACGCCCATCCTCGTAGACCGTCCAGGGCAGTAAAGACGTGTCGCTTCCCATAGTGTTCTTGGCCCGCACTGTCATAATTTCGTAAGAAGCTGGGGAGTACGAATACTGATAACTGTCTCGAGCGGTGGACGAAACGCTTCGGGAAGGGTATGAGAGCCCGCAGGCTTGACCATGGGGGATAGAGCGAAGTCGAAGTTGCGGGAAGCGAAGCAGCTTGAGCCCGCGAGTTTCCAGTTCCATTCGATAGCTGATATACTTCATTGCCGCCATTGGGTATCGATCGATCTTGCCCGGCCATTCTCGTGCGGTAGGGAAGCGCCCCGAGATTGACGACTCACGCGATGAGATAACACTGCTTAGCTGTGTAGATGGCAGCGAAATGCGCCATCGGGACCCTGTACATATATAATAAATAAACGACTGGATGAACGTTAGAAGCGCGATAAACCCATATGTGCCATTCCAATATACGCATTGGCGCATGCGGACGCGGGTTCCTAAGGCGAGATCGAAACTTCGAAGGCGGTGGTGGAGCGGGACCACGTCAAACTCTCCACAATAATGACAACAGGTGCAACCGCAATCAAGGGGAGGGAAGGGGTGTCACTCACACACACAAACTGCGGCCTCGTTGCACACGCTGAAAAAGTTGTTATTTCAGATGACGGAAATTTGGTGATGTTTTGTTTGACAAGGCCACGCCGCATTCGGGTAGCCGCATCGCGGGTGCATATAGTATGCAGGTGTCCAAGAGAATCCAGGGGGGCCCATCGTGGAATCCCGTGTCGTGGCATGCGACTTTCCAATTCAGCGGAGAATTGCTTGTCATTATGGACCAGGCGCCCTTGTAACCCCGGCGTTTTCTCTAGAGCTGTCTCGGAGGCCACAGAACACATCCATGGGTACTCTCCGCTACTTCTCTAGTAAGTATTCTTCTACCACTATATCCCAGCGGCGGAAGGGCACGAGTTTTGTTTAATGCTTCTCGACACCTTCTAACGCCTGAAATATGACTTCTAGTGATGGGTGCGTATACATGTCAAGGACGAGGTACCATCACTATCCATCAAACCAAAAGTAGAGCTAGAGTCTATAATCAGGCGAGGAAACTAGCAGCTACAAATTCAAGAGAAAACAATTCCATCCCGTCGCAGACTCTGCGATGCCGGTCTAAAATGTCCCCGTGTTGCCTAAAGGCTTTTGGCATGAACCTCCTATATACCTCTCGGGGATATAGCGGAAATATCAAGAAATATATAGCACAAGCTATTCCCGCGCCCCTCAGAGCAGGATGCAAGAAAGAACAGCGCTCAGGGTGATGTAACACAACGAGCGACGGGAATAGGATGGACGCTGCGGAAACGAATGCATAGGTTTCAGTTGCTACCCATTCCGTCAACTGGTCACACCCACTGCAGGACTGCACCGGGGTCGAGCTTTCAATATTACATGGCATAATCGGATTCTGGCAGCAAAGGGAAGGCAAAAGCCCATGGTGCCAGGATAGGGCTGAAGCAAGAAACTGTGATATTTGATGGGGACCCCAGCATCACTCATAGTGGAGTTTGTGCGGGCTAGAACCGTCCATGCAATATCTGGCCTTCAGAATAACCGCCGTGACAGCCAATATATCAAGGCGCCAGTGGTTTAGTGGTAAAATCCATCGTTGCCATCGATGGGCCCCGTGTTCGATTCACGGCTGGCGCAAAGAACACTGTTTCTTCTCTTTTTTTTGCCTGGGATTTTTTTTCTTTTGGATATTTTCATATTTTCGTTTATCGAGAATGAGAAAGTGGTGATGATTCTTTTCTGCCACTGAATCTAGACTTGATTACTCAGCATCCTGCTATTGGTTTAAAAGGTTCGCTGTAAAGTCTACCGCCTAAAGATAAAACATGCGGCAGAATATCCCGAATATGGCACGTGACCAGACGCATGCCCAAGCAAAAAAACCCAGCAGAAAGATCAATTAAGAACAAGCAGGAAATTAATATATTATTCAGCTCAGTTCCCTGCTGCCTGTTACACACTTTGGGCCGGCATCTGTGCCCGTGGCGCAACAATCTGGTAGACACTTCGGCGTTGACCCTTGTATTATCTGCCGGTGCTACACGAGCTGCCGTACAATGCAATCAATGCTTGGGAGCTTTCAGCCTCACGGGGGAAAAGCATGACGCGGATCAACGAGCTGAGAAATGTCCCCATCCACGATGATACAGGATGGAAAAAGCAGTGATTATAGCGGCTAATGCCTCCTACTGGGGTTAAAAGTGGCATGAACATGTAGATATCGCTTGTAGGCTGTTCCCGTAGAAGTACACCGTGCTTGACAAGCTTTGCGCGCTATTGTTGTTTTGAAGCAAGACTTGAGTCAATTGGGGCAACCCCTTCTGTCCCTCAACATCCACCATCCATCCATCCATCCATCCGTCCATCCACCACCTCGACCGCACCAACAGACGCGCCACGAACCTCCCCAGCAACGCGTGCCTGCGCTTTACTTCACTGCGCTCATGCATTGCCCCGTCTACTAAGGCTTGGACTCTTCCAACGAGTGGTCTCAGTTAGGCTCCTCTCCGCCATCGCGAATTTACCACCACCATGGACTTGCGCACCATCATCAACACAGACGCCGCGGCAAGCGGCCCCACGAAGCCGCCCAGCCAACAACAGCAACCGCCCCCATCACCGCTCCAACACTCCCATCTAGCCCCCCCAAACCCGGAGCAGCAGCAGCCTCATCGCGCCCTGTCGCCTGCGTCGTACCAACAAGCCCACCCCGATCCTCGATCCAGGCCGCCACAACCTCCACCCTTGCAGCCTCCCCTCCATTCTCCCAGCGGATCCTCGTCTTACGGCTCGGCCCAATCGCCATACCAGCACAGCTCAGCCTCGACCCTGAGCGCTGGCCCTCACTCCCAGATCAACCCGGCCCTGCCTCATGGCCTCCAGACCTACCAGCAGCCTGTTGCTCCGCGCGACTCTTACGGGCCTAATTCCGCCGCTCCATCGCAGAATCCTCCATCCGGGCAATTGGCTTCTCCCTACACGCCCCAAACCTTGAGCGCTGGCACTGCGCAGTCATATTTCTCGCAGCAGCGGTCGCATTCTATACATTCGGTTCCTACCCCTTCCTCCGCTCATAGCTACAGTTACCCGCCACGGGATGGCCCTGGGGCACCCCAGCAACCTGGCCCGTCGCAATCCCAACCTTTCTCTCCGCACCAATCACGCTCTCATCCTGGAACCCCGCTAGGTCCGCCCTCAGCAACTTACCCGCGCCCATCCCCACACCCGCCTCGCCCCCCGTCGTCCGGCCGCGATTCACAACACAACCCGCTTTCCAGCCCTTGGAATGGCGAAGACGGTCCCGCCCGCGAGCAGAGAGACATGGTGTCTCCTAGTGCACAACCCGCTTCTCGACACGGTTCCAGGTCAAGAGATCCGCAACAAAGGCAATTCTCTGTTGAAACGGACAAAGGCAGGCGGAGTGTGAGTGTCAGCCCCAGAACTGTTGTGGCGAATTTGGGTAACTCGGGTGATAATGTTGATCATAACGATCAGACCATCCAATTGCTTCCTAAGGATATGGATGATGAGGCCTTGAAGGGGGGTAATAACAATACCAACAATTCCGGCGCCCGCAATTTCACGGGCCACCACCCACATGACGCTGGTGGTACAATTCCATCACAATATCCGCCGACAACACCGCAGGCCTCACAACAACCTCCCTTTAGTCGTCCTTCAACCATATCCCCACCCTCAAAACGCTCCTTACGGAATGAACCACCTGCACCCACCGGAATACATAACCACCTTTCACCTACAAGAGAAGATACACGGATGGCCTCCGCAACACCACCACCACCACTACTACCACCACCGTCCAGCGTTCCGAAGCGGAAGCGGAGGCGATACGATGAACCCCCGATATTCGCACGCAAAGCTCCCAGGACTTTTGGAAGCAGTCCTATGATTCCGGCTCAACGAACACCTCAACGGGCCCCGTTCAGAGCCGCCCCAGTGAAATCTGACGCTGAAGCACAAGCCCCACCCCCAAGGAACAAATCGCTCCCTCCACGACCACCGCTCCCGTCCAATACGAATGGCCAGCCTCCCGCCAATGGAACAATGTTGCTATCGGAACAAGTCCAAAGCTCACTAGGACCTTGGGAACCATCAATTACAGGCATTATCCCCCACGAAGAAGTTACAAAGCTCATTTGCGATTTCCTCTTTCAGCAAGTTGTTATGCGAAAAGATCTGGGAGCTGGTCCGGCAGGTGGATCGGCAACTGGGCAGGGCGCCATTCTAGAAGTTGAGGCCAAATTGGGACAAATTGTTGACAAAAATCGCGGTGAAAGGCTCAGATTGCCTGTTCTTACGGAATGTGTATTGTCGAGGGATGATCCTGGGATACGGACTGCTTTCGAAAGTTCCATGTCTTTGGTAAATTAAATCTGTATTTCCATCTATTTGTTTTGGGGTTTCTAACGTTGAGATGTACAGGCCCAACACCGAGCTATGAATAACTTCCTCAATGAGAGCGTGAAAGGCTCCATGACACCACCCCGCATGCCAGTAACCTACGCCCACAAAAAGGAGCGGGACACCTTTTACGAAATTTCCGCCTCTGCTCTTCCTCCAGTCATCCAACACCATCTACACCCGCGCCACAAGCCTAAAGTCCGCGTCACGACAGACCAGCGCACGGGCGCCATATTAGCCCAGATTGTGAAATGCCGCATCGCGGATCTGGAGGTGTACAGTCCACGCACGTGTCTGGATTGGCGGATCAGTGTGAACCTAGAAATGAATTTTGAAGGAGATATTAGCGGGTTGAGTCCGGTGGGAGACATGGGCCAGGGCAAGAGGGGCGGAAATCGGATTAAGGACCGGATGAGTTATAGACATCTAGCGTATCAGATTGATCTGACGCAGGTCACAACAGAGGTATGCGTGTTTCCTTTTTTTTATGCTTCATAGTTTCGTGTCCCCCGTTTTTGTGGCGGTCGAATCTTGCCCTTGCATACCCTCGTCAAAGAAACATGACCCAATATCTGCACTCTCCCAAAATAGAAAACCACCGCAACTCCTCTCATCTCACCTTTTTATCCGCATTCATTCAACCATACATTAAACCATAATCCCCTAATCTAACAAACCGTTTTAACCGCAGGGCGACAATCCCGAACCCGACCATGAGCTCGAAATTGAGATCTCCTCCGCAGAAGTACGACGACAAGGAAACCTCGCGCTGGCGGGTGACCCGAGCAATCGGTATGAGGAGCTCATCAAGGGATTTATCGATAACGTGAGGGTTCTGGCGAGAATGGTCCCAAATTAGGGAAACTTTATCTCCGCTCTTCCATTCTTGACCTGCTTACCTGGTTGCGATATTCTTCAGATACCCGCTTCTGTCTCTTCTTTTCATCCCAGACTTAATAGCCAGCCTTTTTCGTTATTACTTGCATTCACTTCCAACCTTTTTTTACTTTTTCCCTTGCGCCTAAGCGGTTTTTTCACTTTTATCTTCCATCTCCAGCTTTCTTATTTCCTTGTTTACCTTTCTGTGCCTGTGTTGATATATATATAGCTTTTTTTCCTCTTCTTTTTCTCATTATTTCATAGTGATTGCAAACGCCCGCTTCTTCTCGAGTGGATAAAAAAACATGTTTGGTTTAGTTTAATAGGAGTCTTCTTGGTTTGATTCCGGCTCTTATTTCAATACATTAGGCCTTGTTTTTATTTTTTAATTTAGCTTTCATACTTCACACTTTGATATTGTTGTATTAGTACTCCGCTCTTGAAGAGGACGTGGAGATATTCATCCGAGGCTGGTCTAGTAGTATTTCATTTTCATTGGTGCTGCTTTGTTAAGTTAATATACACGTTACTTACCCTATCCATCCCCTTTCCCGCCGTTACAGCGGAAAACGCTCCGAGATGATACGAAATTTACCACGTGATCTCCGCTCCGATGGGTGTTTGTTCCGGAGGTGGGGGGAGCCGGATGATTAAAAAAGGTCTTGGCACTCACTCCCTTTTATGTCACTTTATTCACTTTATTTCATCATCCAACTCTGTGCTAGATACTAACTTCTCACAACCAGAGCCCTCCTCCCCTCCACCCACCAGCATTGCTTCGACAAAATGATAATGAGTCATCAGCCGATAGTATCTACACAAAAGAAGGGGCGACCTCCCGTTTAAGGGTTCTTGCAGCTTCTAAGGCTGATTTTCATCGGATCCCGTGTGTCTTGAAGGCACAGAAAAGCTGAAGAAGTGCCAATAATGAGACTCTAGACTCCCGGGGGGGCGCAGGCGCATTTTTGGCTGCAGCGAATCAGCAAACCTCTATGGTCTTCCATTAGAGTTTCGCCCTAAGAAAGCCAGCCGCTTGAGACGAGTGACGAATTATTTGTGTCCAAGGGTCGATCGAATCTAGAACTCTGAAGGTAGGACAGAGTAGAGTTCAGCCACATTTCCCGGGCCGCAAAAGCTTGTCGGGCGAACGCATGCATGCAGGGCCCAGGTAGGTAGCAAAGGCGGGGAGGGAACAATTACGTAGCTTGCAAGTTATCCCTCGCCCAATGAACATTTTGGTGTGAGAATTCCCCTGGTTTTATTCCGCGAGCTGGGTGCTAGGGGAATCTGTGTGCAACCGTCCTCCGGAAGATTTGTTCAAGCTACTTTGTATTACCAGGTATTTTTAAGGCTCCTATGCGTGGCAGGAGACGTGATTAACCGCCATGTTTGGCAGGACATTGTTGTTACAGAAGAAATGCAGCATTCAAGTGTTTTTCTGAGTCATTGGTTCGAAAAATGATGAATTGACTATCTAGAAGTCCCAAGGAAACTGGTGTAAATAGATATGAAAGGAGTTGAGAAGAAGTATAAAGTGCAGCCATAACTATGGGTCGTCCTTAACACTGCCCTATCTCTCTGTTTGGGTGCCGCTTCCTAGGGGGCAGGTTTTGTCAGAGGATTCGTTGGTTGGATGCTAGTCAACACATATATCCCTTCTTCCTAGAAGGAAGCGGATTCCATGTTTGCTACGCTGATCCACGGCTAGGCGTAAACCTCCTTATTTGAAGGCACGAGTTCAGAGCTCGTCTTTTCCACAGCAACCCTTGTTCTTTTTGCAGGCTCCAGCACAGCCTACACTAGTCGCGCTCTGGAAGCCGGAAGCGGCGATCTTCCCCTCGCCATGAGGAGAACTAAATATGGTGTTAGTCCTGATTGAAAATTAATTGGAGACAAGGATACTATTTACCTCAAGTAACATTTCTTGGTCCTTTGGTTATAGTTCACGCTGTGACAGGGCTACAGAGCATTGTTAGCTACAACAATCATTGAAAGTCGTGAAAAGCCTTGTCACTCACCAGCACCTTTCCACAGATATCCATGCACTCGTCAAAGGTTTCAGCAGGTTGTTCACCAATCAGCTTATGGTCATTTCTTGAACCACAAGACATGCGGAAGCTCTCGCCAGTGTCGCTCTCATAGATCATGCCATGGCTGACGGGGCACGCCGTCTCGCAGAGAGTGTACGGAAAGTTATCTCCATCAGAGTCTCCCGGGGGAGGAACGGTGTAGCTAGATGGGAGTCCAGTTAATAATAGTGTTGCAGGCATCTAGGAATGGATCAACACATACCCAAACCAGTGCTCGCAAACTCGGGTACCAGGACCCTCGCCATCAGAAAGGGTACACTCATTTGCGATGTAACCGGGCGAAGGAGGGTCGTACATCCAGTGTGCCGAGATACAACCAACCTACTCGCACCAGGCATCAGTACGTGAAGATGATGTAAAAGTCTGAGTTTGGTCTCTTACCGTCTCGCTGCACGCATCCAAACAGTCGGAGAAGCTATATGTAGTACGCGTCTCGATTGTGTTTCCGGGAGCATGGCGCCTGCATTGAATCTTGTAATAGGTTCCTATAGGTTACCGAGATAAGCTTCAGTACATAGTTCAAGAAGCTGTCAACAGGATGTAGACCAACCATCATCTCCGACATAGTGCTTGCCATCATCACCAGGGCATTGAGGGTTGGTAACAATTTCGACAGCTCCACCCGGAGGGGGAAGCGGAATTGGGCTGGGTGCAGGCTCAGGCTCGGGTTCAGGCTCAGGTTCAGGCTCGGGCTCGGGCGCCGGAGCTGGCTCTTGTTCGCGCCAAGCACTATGGATTCCCTGTGCAGGAGTAGTCCCTTTCTATAGACCGCATGTCAGCCCTCAATTGCAGTCCGCTGAACCATAAGACTCTGGCTTACCTGGCCGTTGTTGAAAAGATCACACTTCCCTCTGGGGCTACCCGGAGTGAAATTGATGCCAGTGCATCCTGCTGTCTCGCCACACTTCTGGATACAGGCCTCCAAATTGAGGGCAGGAGGGTTCCTGAAAGGTGTGCCGCTGATTTTAAGATTGCAGCCGACCTTGTAGGAGTTGCCTAAAGGCTCTTCATAAGCGCTTGCCCGAGGTAGGCAAGGAGAATCCTGAGGCTAACTCACCAGAGAGGTCATTCACAAAGCTGCCATCATCTGCATTGGTGTTGCATGTCACAAGTGCCAGAGAGGGCGTTGAGAGCACAACAACACTGGCAACGAGGAGAAATTTCTTTAAAGACGCCATGGTGTGTTGATTTTGCGATGTCAGTAATGTAGAAAGAATACTCCCAGCAACGACATTCCCTCGAGTGGATATATATACCCCAGAAGAGCCAGGTTTATTTTGCCCATCCTGTTGATCAGTCTCTCGATTCTCACTTACCGCTAGCCACATTCAGGATGTCACCTGTTCTTGGATAAACCGCGGGAATAATGAAGCAACTGCTGCTGTAAACACACAATGATCGGCTCATCTATTTTTCAGTCAGAGGGCGATCACCTCCTGCATTCTTCAACCGGTGTCAACCGGCATCCATTTTGAACCAAGCGTCGACCAACCTCCGAACCTTCCAATGAGGGACAGTCAAGCATCCATTTTTTGTTCGGAGGTCATTTATATACCACAAAAAAGACCGTTCCAGGCGCAAAAGCTGATGTAAATCAAGTCTTCACATGCAGGTCTCAGCTAGCCACCAGTGTATAGTATCATGTGGTCCAGCAAGTTGGCAAGGTAGATCTGTCGATTTTAAGGACATAGTATACACTGGAATATTAGAATCGCAGCTTTCCATGGCTATCGTGATGCAGTAGACACTCAAGTTTTAGATATCTGTCTTGACGTTACACGAGAGCGGGTACAGCGTGCGTAACCCCAAATCTCAGATCTTCTTCCGTCACATCACGCTCTTGCATTGCATAATAATATTCACTTCTTGTGGGGCCAAAATATTAGTTCCATATGCAACGAATTCTCAGTATATGCAGATTTATAGAGGCTTTAGAGGGCAAAGCATCGTCTCCTCAGGAATGCTGATCTTCTGGGGGTTTCCTCTCTCTAGTTGCCGAACATATAAAGTCAGACCTTTGTCTCCTTCATTTTGCAACATGCACCGATCGACCCATTTCTCTCAAGTTCAAACCCGAGTTTTGTCCAATATTCTCTCTCCACAATGCGTCTCGCCAGTCTTGTCATTTTCACCATTGCCCTTTTGGGTGGAAATGCCTCTGCCTTCCGCCTGCGTAACGGGTGTCACTGGTGGATTCTCGTCGTTGTCTGCAAAGGGCCCCAGAACCAAGGAACTCCTGCAAACAATCAGAATCCTCCTCCTGCGTGTAAGTACCCAGTATCTCCCTCTTGACAACAATAATGAGCTAAACAAAATTCAATTCTCAAGCATGCCCTGCGAATTGCCAGCCCGGCATCTCCCAGAGCGAGCTAGCAGCTGGTAATTCAAACTGTACGTTTTCCCTCTTTCCTATCAACACACTTTCCCAAGTGTACATGGCTCTTGGTGTTCGACTAACGGAACTTTTGGTTGTTAGGTCCCGGACAGCCTTCGTACTTCGATTCCGGAGCAAATTTCGCATGCTGCGGACCACTTTACAATAGCGGAGCGCCTGGTGCCCAGCCGTCGTGCTAGTTTCACTCACCATGGGGATCGGGAGAAGATGAACGCAGTACCACCGATTTCATACTTGGAGACTCCCTAGTCTTGTAGCAAGGAATCGAGCAAAATTCCCCCGTATTACTGGTGTGTTGCTGAACTATTGAGGAGGAAGTCAAATCAAACACCAGGTTATATGGTACACCCGTTCTCCTTCGTCTTTGTCTGGGCGATCGAGATTTCGCCGTTGCCTTGGGGGTTGAGTTGGCTTGTCTTGGTTTAAGTTGTGACGTTGAAAAGGGTGTCCATTCGATCTTGGAAGAAGCAGAATGCAAACACCATTGTCAGAGCGGTAGTTAACTTTCGATTAGAATCAAATTTGCGAGTTTCTAGTCTTATATGTCTGGTTGTCAATTATCGAATACGAGTTTCATATCGAAAACAGACGACGTTACCACTTACATAGCGCATCAGGGCCGCAACATTTTTCTGTTTCTTTTTTTCCTTTTGAAAACTAGAGCAACTTTATATTTGAATTCAAATAGCATATTGTCAAAAACAACAAAAAGGTATCCTAGGCTTAGTGCAACGGACAAGGCACCGATCATGGCTGATTTTAATTGGTTCAAGCAGGTCCTAAAGCTTTGCAACATGCAGATGCAATCAATGCCCCGCTCGATCTGGCCACCATAGCCTTGAACGTGTACTGGAGCGCTTGACCCCGCACAAAAGTAGAGGAGAGGACCATCGCTAAGCATTGTCAATGAACATAGGATTCCCACGCTATGTCCGGAGGCACGAGTGTACTGCTCCCGAATTGAGGCTGTAAGTTCTATAATAAATAAAGTGTGCCCCAGTTGGTCAATTGCCGCAAATTCTAAGTATTGAGCAACCCCGTTCTTATCAGGCGGCTTCCAGCGTGTTTTGGTGTACATATCGTGGACAACCCAGATACCATGGAGAGTGTAAGCTGTGTAGGTTCATCATCAGCGAACGTTCGTTGGATTTAGCTCAGGAAACCTTCATATGGTTATACGCTAGCACAAGATTGCAGGCAACCACCCCTGTCTATCCCGCGCCTTGTGGGTGACAATGCTGAGTGTAACAAAATAACCCTGAACTTTGAAGGTTCTGAAGTCTCCGAGGCTCACTCGCACCTTGTCAGAAAATGCTTCAACAGCACGGAGCTTAGCAGCTAATGAAAACGCGAGGAAGGTATCTCGTGCTCTACAACATGTCGACAGTTTCAAACACGGCCAAGTCTGAATGAGGTTGACGTTGCACCACCAAAACTGCAAAGCACATACTCCGTATGTTAAGCGCCAACACTATTGCTAGTGACCAACTCCACACGTTTATTAACGTCGATTTGACAAGGCCCACAGCGGCGCTACCAGAGATTTGGCCCTCCCAACATGGGCCGCAGCGGAGTCCAATGATCACGGTTCTAGCTGGCACCTACTCCACATCACTATTCTCATTCGCTTGAGCCCCTGGCTCTCGTTTACAAGCACCCTGTTTCTTTCCTCCATCAGACCACCCTCCACGATTCAAGCCACAATGCTTAGTTCTTTAAATATCCCAGAGCCAAAACCTAAAAAAATAAAAAATAAAAACCCTCTCCATGCTTCGACGTCGGAGACTTTCACCTCCTATGAGGGTACTAGTGACAATAATTGCTAAACTAGACTCTGCTGCATCATACAGACAGACACTCGAATGCTGGGCCAGTGATCTAAATCATTTCCCCTCAGCTTCTCTCTGGTATTCTTCGTCAACCGTTTCCTCCTTTTGAAGTAGCACAATTTTTGTCTACAGTTTGGCTTCAAGAATGAAGAGAACTAATATATCAAAGTCTAAATTCAATGTTCCTAAGCGTCTACTGACATCCACGCAGCTAGTAACTATCAGGGTTTTACGCACTATGCAAAACGTTCTCTTCTATTTACCTTCTTTTCCTTTGTTTCATTTGTCGGTCTAGGGGCGCGGCGTAGTGAGAATAAGAGAGTTTAAATGAGCTGCTCCAAAAAAATTGAATTAATTGGTTACAAGCGACTGTTTATTTTGGCTTTAGGTTTATTTCTAAAGCAAGAAGAAACAAGCCTGAAATTAATGAGTAGTTTTAAACATTTACATGTCCAGGAGTACAACAGTATGTATTCTTCAGATATGAAGATAACTAAAACGATATGCTTAATATAGATATAGATAATATCATAAATTTCATGACTCAATTACTTATCAAGCATAATATAAAAACTATGTCAGAGATATGTACTCTGTAGATGAAAGAGAAAATCATTTACCCCTCAAACTCTGAAAAGCAAAAGCAAATATAGGGGGTGGGGGGAAAGAAAGAAGGGAAAAAAAAATCATCAAATTCATGAAGTAGAAGTTTTCATGCATAAATAAAATGGTAGATAGATAGAAGGGGGGAAAAAAGGACAAGAAAAAGAGTATAAGAGAAGAGAAGAAATAGAAGTTATGTATATAAGAAGAGGGAGAAAAAAAGGAGAAAATCATCAACACTTCAGCATCAACACGGCTATATCATAAAAGCAGAAAAAAATATAAAAAACCAAACAAACGCAAAAATCAAGGTGAGATAAAAAATAAATATAAAAAGTAAAAAAAAAAATCATAACCATCTTCATGAAATCCCCAAACCCATCTTCACTGCCCCAGGACCTGGACCAAGATTACTCACATTTGCTGCGCCGGCACCTCCCGTGGCTGGCAAAATTCCCTGCTGTCCAAAGCCACTACCATCATCTGCAGTAGCCGCAGCAGCAGCAACGGCGGCGGCGGCAGCGACAGCAGTACCTGGTCTTCCACCCCCACCCCTCTCCCTCATTCTACGCCCTTCCATCAACCCACGTAACCCCCTCTTCTGCAAACCAACAACGCGACTCATTTCCCCGGTCCAGATCTCCCGGCCCGACGACCCACGAGCGCCAGTACCGTCCAGGCCCGTCCCACGCGGCTGTCGTCCTCCAATCTCTGAATCTGTGAAACTAGCGCTCGTATTTGTCGATGCGGACGTGGCTGTGCTCGCGCTACTGAAGGACTCAGCGCGGTTCCTCCCACCGCCAGCGCCAGCACCGGTGCCGGAATTAATGTTCGTGTTTATCCGCAGGTTTGCGGGTCGCTGTTGGGATGGTGAGGGGCGACGACGTTGGCCGCCAGTGGCACTGGTCGTAGATGCCGATGCGCGGCCCGATTCTGTGTCCGAGGACCCGGAGTTTAAGTTCAGAGAACTCATTGGTTCGACGGCAGAGGCTGCGCTGGCATTGACGCCATTGAGCACTTCGAGAGTGCCGCCGAGACCGCTGGTGAAGCCTGTACCGCGTCCGCCGCCTGCTGCCATGGCCGCAGCGTTGAAGACCGCGGCTGCGTTTCTGCCATCCAGGACTTCATGCAGACGTTCTACCGTGGCTTCGAGGAGGCCGTCTACTTGATACGGACGGGCGAGCTGGAGGAGCGAGCAGAGGATTTGTGGAGTGCAGAGAGGAGATCCGATGTGCGGCAGGGACGAGGTGTAAAGATAATGGACGAGGAGTTGGACTGTTAGGTGGGTGTGAGGTAGGTAAAGGGTTCGAGGCCGCGATGCAGGAGTGAGTGAGTGGGCGGATGGTACTTCGAGATTTGGGAGGGCAGATGAACCAGCTCTGGTGGAGATTACGCCAGGCTGTCCGACCAACGTCGACCCCTGAGAGTAATTGCTAGTATTGCTGACAGAAGGTGTTATAGTGATGCTGGAGTTGCGGCTTGGGTGCATGGAGTTTGGTTGTCGAAGAGTGGCAACATCTGAAACACTATCGCTTGCGACAGCAGTGGCTTCACGGAGTAGTTGGATAAAATAGGGCCCCCACCGTCGAGCGAGTATGTGTGAGTTGACTGGAATCCGCTCGCCGCCAAGGGTTGAAAGATCCATATCGGCGATTTCACGTAACGACTGCGCCATACGGCCTAATTCTTCAGCGGCGGTGGAATATGGACGCCCACCCCCGCTCTGTTGAGAAAATTTTGGTTGAAGCGATGCCGGAATCGATGGTGCGCTAACCGAAGTATATGATGACGTGGGAGAGCTTCGTCGGGGATTCTCATACAACCCAAAGGCTTCCAGTTCCACGAAGCAGATGTGTGAAAAGTTGATGCGCCTATGGTTGTAGTCCTCAACTAGACTTCGCTTTCTGTGGCCAAGTATCACAAAAGTGCTCCTCCTATTCCACAGCACACCGCGGTTCCAGCTACCATGCGAGAATATGGCTCCTCCAGCGTCTATCTTGCCCCAGGTGAGCGTCTTCAGGTCCAATGCCCATAGAGCGTACTCTTGTTTCGATGATGTCAAGTAAGTTCCACTAACGACGAAATGGCCATTGATAACACCGCCATTAGGGAATCGTAATCCAGGAGGCGAGACCTGGTTCTGCATGGCCTTTTCAACAAGATGCCCATCAGGGGTCCGAATTTGCAACTCCAATTTGACATCGAGGAAGTTATAGTTAGAGTAGACTAGCATTAAAGAGTTCCCGTTTTGATCAGTGTCCGTACGGGTTTCTTTCCCAAGCCCTCCGATATCAGACATTGATACGCCAGGCAAAGGCGCCACAACGCTACGGTACGCTCCGCAACTCCGTCCGAGCGGGCTTGTCACGGTCCACTTAAGACTCCTGAGGTTAAAAACGCTCACTTGTTCGATATAATGATTTGAGCTGTCCTGGCCACCAACAACCACCATTTCTGCACCCCCTAATCCGTCAATTTCCACTCCTATCGAACCTTGATGTGGATTCGATGAAGGAGGGTTATGCTGGAGAGCAGAGAGAGGAGCGTTTGAGGAGGTGAACGTTGCAGCTGATGGAAGAATAGCGGCACAATGCGCATACCGACCTTGAGGTGCGTTCGATGTAGGAATATAGGTCCATGTTCGACTGGGGATATCAAATATATGAATGTCTGACATCACAACCACCTCCGGCTGTGAGTCTTGGGCTCCTTGTTGCGCACTTGAACTCGCCGCTGCGGCTGAATGATGGCCTGTAAGAGCCGTTCTGGGAGACATCCCGCCGTAGCAGACCAGTTTTGTGTCGCCCAAAGAACAAACACTGTGGAAATATCGCGGTGGTGGAACATTTCCTGTAGTGTCTAGCTTTGTCCAATGGCGACGGATAAGGTCCAACTCATAAAGATCTGATGTCAATTCCGGTCTTGACCTGGAAAGCATGCGCCCACCAAACACATACAGCTTATCAGCTACAATTGTTGTAGTTGCTCCAACAAGTGCGTGTGGCTCTCTTCCCGTGGTTCGATGCACATTGCATACCAAGCCGGAAAGATTTGTCACTCCGGACGGTTGAGTTTGTGCGGAAGATGCAGCGGTTGTAGAAGGTAGAGGTTGTCCGGAGCCGAACGAAGTCTCCTCCCGCGCCGAGTCCGGAGGACCCGCGCTGAGCTGGTTCAACGCCATTGTTGCCACACTCCTCGAAAATAGGCTTAGAGAATGTTCGTGTTGTGTATACGTACTAACTGGCGGTGAGTCGGGAATTTGCTGCTCGCTTGGTCGAATAGGTGGGCTAGGGATGGATAAAGAAGCTGCTAGGCTACCACCAAAATCAATTGCAATGCGGTCGAGTAAGATGTTGCTTTTTTGAGGGCTCTCTCCCTTATCCCGTAAACCAAAAGATCTACTCGCGTCTCGGATGTTATCCTCGAGCACAGACTCCAGTAAAGTTGGGGTTCTTGGTAGGTTTGGATCGGGATCCCAGGGAGACGGGTTCACGAGGAAAAAATCGTGCGGTATTTTATTATGTGATGTATCAATTGGGCTAGGCTTTAGACCCTTAGACGATCCAAGCTTTCTTGACGACCAGGATGTCGACGAAGATATATTTCGCGCTTTCGACTGGGTTGGGAGGAGGTATTTGATCACGGATGCGAATCTGCTAGGGTTCTCGGGGGTGAATGGTCCTGTCGTCCGCGCGACATTTACGGAGGCCCCGGTGGGCGTCGAGGGCTCGCTTTTAAAATCTGTGGCCTTCATGTTAGCGGCTGTTTAGGAACACTCTGTACGCGTTCTAGCTCCGATAAAATCGTAGCCAAGCAACTTAAATTTTGGGGGAGGGGAAACGTGTGAAGATATATAAATCGAAAGTTGCGGGGAGGGGAGAATCCAAACGCACAATTGTAGCGACCTTGTTCAGTGTGACCGTCTATGTCCTATTTGTGGAATGGCTGAGGCGTGTTTTGGGAATGTGGTGGTACAGCACATGGGACTATTGCGTGGTGTTCCTGGATTCTATCTGACAATTCCTCGGATGCCGATCGCACGAGATTGTTAGTAGGAGGCCACGGGATGTTGCTTGGTGTCTCAGGTGGAAATTGGATATGATGTACAAGATCCCAGGGTCACACGGAATCTAGGAGGAAGGAAGCGCACAGTGCGATTTAAACGAGCGATGGCGGTAGACTTTGGAACGAGAGACGGTCGTAATGTCATAGCAGAGTCAGGCGGACGTCAAGGGGCAATATTAGAGAAAGACTTGCTATACACCATAGCGCCGCCCTCATCAACGGAGGGGGTAATCGATGTTGAATAATATCCAGACGTCGATGATGTCCCCAGCCTTTCGGCCTCGACGAATTGCGGGCGGAGATTCCACAAAAACAGGTGTTAGCGACGCTGATTGGCCAGTCGGATTATGGTTTAAGCGGGGCTAGCGGCTGAAAAGTTATCTTACATAATCCACCCCTCTCACGTGTTCATCACCTTCCTGCCTGCACCACAATCTGACCTCCTACCCTATGCAAGATACACACACCTTGCCAGCCGAATAATAATACCGAGGAGAATTTCCTCCAATGTGGTCGAATGCTGGTATATTGCTTACCAAGCACGATCCATATCTTCAAGATTGACGTTATGCATAACTTTGCTAGGTTCCTTTATTTTGATTTCGCGTTTCGGTACGCGTCGACGATAAAAGGCCTATGCAGAACCTAGTTGTATTCACAATTTGACATTACTCATGTGGCAGATTCTGACAGGCAGGGCCTTGCAAACAGGTACTCTTCAAGCCAGAGAGTCTTAGCGGTGTGTTAAGTAATCGGTAAGTTATCGGTACGTAGGTTGCTGGCGAGGAAAGAGAGTACAGAGCAGGTGGGTTTAGAATACAGCCCGAGAGCGTGTTTATTTCATTTCACTAATATATTTTCAAGAGCAGAGAATCATGGCAAATTGCAGTCATCATAAGTGGTATCAAGCAGAAAACTTCCCCTATCCTCGCACAACAACGATTCACATCTATTCCTTGAGGGTGGTGTATCGGAGGTATCTAGATTGACGGAGGTCATCAGTATACTGCATGCGTCTATAATCAAAGCGGCCAACAAGGCGTAACTTACGGCTTCACGACTCTGACATCGCCGAACTTCGCGATGGCATCTTCCGTCTTCACAGCGGGAGGGATGATGACCTCATCACCCTTAACCCAGTTAATAGCAGTGTTGACGCCGTTCTTGTCGGTTGTCTGCAGAGCATCAACGAGTCTGAGGACTTCAGCAGTGTTGCGGCCGGTAGAGGCTGGGTAGCTGAGGATGAGGCGGATCTTCTTCTTGGGGTCGATGATGAAAACGGAGCGGATGGTCATGGCCATGCCTATGCGTGCATATTATTAGCATTGCCATTTTCCCTATCGTCAATCAGGCGTGCGGAATTTTCCATACCCTTCTCATCAACGTTCGTTGTGTCCTGGTAGTCGATCATGTCATAGGCGTACGAGATCTTGCGATCAGCATCGGCAATGATGGGGAAGGTGAGGTGAGATCCGGTGACCTCGTCGATATCCTTGATCCAGTCATGGTGGGACTTGAGGCTGTTGGCGCTCTGAGCAGATACCAGTTGTTAGCTGAGGATGTTTCGGCTGGCTTGCAACACGATCTCAGGCTGCTTACCAATCCAATGAGCTTGACGCCGCGAGCAGCGAACTCGGGCTCGAGCTTGGCGAATGCGCCCAATTCAGTGGTGCAGGTGGGTGTGAAGTCATCCTAAGAGCTTTCATGTCAGTCTCAGTCCCAGCTCAAAATCTCGGATCCGCTGCGATCCAGCAGTTAGGGATATACGCGTTAGAACACGTATGGCGTTACGTACAGGGTGGGAGAAGAGGATAGCATAGTTGTCACCAATGAACTCGTGGAAATCGATATCACCCTTGGTCGTGACGGCCTTGAAGTTGGGGGCGGTCGAGCCAAGTCGGAGACTGCGCAGCACTCTGTCAGCACGCCGAAACGGCAACGGGATTGAATATTCGCGAAATTACTCACGGAGTAGAGCGTTGTTCTTCAGCCATGGTTGCTAGAAATCTGTGTGAAGGTCGAACGAAAAAGAAGAGATTAAAATGATTCTAAAGGGATCAATTGACGCGTCAAGAGGGGAAAAAGCCAGCTGGAGGATGAATTGAAGAAGTCTGAAGTGAGGAAGGGAAGGAAAGGAGAAGAGAGCGCGCAGTTTATTAATATGTGCCTTTTCGCAACGAGCCCCTCCACTGGCATCATCGTTCTTCGATCACGCAATCCACCACCGCTCACCGGCAGAATCGCCCCCATTGGCTGCACCGAGGTGGGCTGTTTAGCTCCCTCATGCACGTGCTTTAAGCTCGGAACCAGCCAATCATAATCCGCCTCAAGGCAACCCCGCCACTTTAAACCCCGACCCGCGCTAGACTAGTTTGGGAAACCTTCCAAAGCCCTTAATCGAACCACAGCGGATCTGTCGAGTCACCAGTGTCGACCGAGAAAACCATGACTTTTGATGGATATGCCGCCTAAGCAGCTCGGGGACTGTGGTTTTCTGGGTTCGAAGCTGCTCCCAAGCGTGTCATGACGTGCATGAATGGGGACGAACTACGGAGGCATGGCTGGTATCGTTCCTGACGTCGTCACATCGAGCTATTGTCGAATATCAAATAGAACCTATTACGGTATCATGACATATCTAGGAGATATCGCCTGTCTGTCGTTGGAATATACCCCGCTGCTGCTTCCTGGCCTCTCCTTCCTCATCATTGCCCATTTATTGCCAGCCCGGTGAGTGAGGTACATGTACATACATACATCATCATCTGAACCCTTTCATTTTTCCCTGCAACCTTGCCGTTTCCCTGGACCAATCAACTCCAGTCAATCCCACTTTACCCCTCGTCTAGAGCCTTTTTTCTTTTTTTGTCTATTACGTAGTTTGATCCAGTGGATAATATCAGATAATAATATAAAATGCGAGGATTAAAAATAGCTCGTCCCCCACTATGCTCTATCCCGCCCCCCGCCTTGAAAATGTTATAGATTATTATTTCAAGGTCCGGCCAGGGATTTGCTCCCCGCGGCATTTAGCATCTTACAAATCCAGGAACAGAAAGAGGCCGACAAAGTTCAACAACAAGAGAAAAGTGGCATGTTTGTCCCTCAAAAGTTCCATATCTGTTTTTCTATGTTTTAGTAACAAGGCACTTGGTTTTTCTGCATGCTTTGTTCTAGGTGTGGATCATGTCCCCTGGCTCTCAATAAACAGATCCCGGCAAACGTGTGACTTTGGATACGAAAGTTCACGCTCTGGAACCATGCTTTGATTTTTCTGCAGGATGCGCATTCTCCTCGGAACCTCGCACTCGTTTCTCTTTTTTCCACCGGGGTCCAGGGGAGATTTGGGGCCGGGGGGCCGGGGGGCGGGGGGGGGGGGGACCTTCGCAGTACTCACCTATCTCCTATTCATGCAAAGGCACATTGCCCCCCTCAAAATGCACATCTAAAAGGGGAAGGTAGATAAGTATCCCTCGAAACATTTTTCACAATTTTATCAAAAAAGAAAAGCTGCTGTAAATTCTCAGGGGTTTCGGAGGTGCTACAGGGAGAAGTACAGATCGGTATGCAGGGTGAGGATTATGATATAGTTGCACGGCTTTTTGTCTTTTATACCCTATTTTTTCCCGCTTACATGTAATCGACTTTATTTTCGTCTATTTATTAGTTGATTTATATTCTAGAATGCCTGCCCTGTTTTCTGCCCTTCCCCTTTGTTATATCTATAAAAGATCCTAGAAGCTGCCTCGAATGGAAAATATATCAATCTACTTCTGGACTAGCCATGATCTCCTGCAAACAATTTCATCAGCAAAAAGAAATTCCAGTGGGGAAATAGCGAGGCTGAAGAAAAAGAAAACATACACTTGCAATTTTACTCCTTGCACGAATTTTCGGACCATAGAATACGAGAACCCATGGCACGATGGTAAGTAGTGCGCCCTAATTCCTCCCGTTTAGTTAACCCCTAAGCAATGACAGTATGGAGCGGGCGAGGTAGGGGCTGGAGGAGAGAGGATGGAAATGAGAAAAAAGGTCAAACGTACGATTCCACCTAAAAGGCTGGATGCGGCTGGAAATCCCAAGTTATTGAACAGAGCGGTGACGACGAGCGGGAAGATGCCACCGAGTAGATTACGACCTGTCGGGTTGCTGCATCAGTTTTAAAAAGTCCCCAAAAACGGCGGGGGAGGGAAAAAGAATACTAAGTGCAAAAAGAAAAAGAAAAAGAAAAAGAAAAAGAAAAGACATACAGAACGACTGCGCCGCCAGCGCCGAGCTCGCGAACCGATGATACGTATCCGCCAAATAATTAAACACCGCCAGGTAAATCGAGAAGATGCCAATGGTCGCGCAGCCCACGGCCAGCGTAGGCACGACCCAGTGTATCGAGGAGAACGAGGTCCAGCCAAACCAGAACAGCCCCACGGGCATCGCGATGGACTCGATGCACGCGAAATATAGCCGGCCTTCGGGCGTGCTGGTCATTTTGCCCAGTCGTCGCGCGAGCTTTTCTTGCCCGATGCTCATGAATGTGGCGATTATGGCGCCGATGCAGATCGCTAAAAGAAGAAGGGGGTAAGAGGGGGATAATTTGTTAAATTTTGGAGGGGAACCGGCCCTAGGGAGAAACAAAAGCATGGACATACCTGCGAAAACGGCCCCGGATTCCTGGATGTTGAAGTTATGGTTGGTCTCGAACACAAGTGGTATGGATCCAAATTGGAGATACAAAATCGCCCAACTGAATGCTACCCAAAGCGAGAAGAAGAATACCACCGGTTCCGTTACAAGGAGGTCTAGGTAGTTAGATATCCCGTTAATCAATATCCATAGAAATCATGCAAAAATTGAATCTGATCCACTTACGAAACGGTCGATATAAAGATATACTGATCATCTTGACGAGGCTTTCCCGCTCCTCATCGCTCCTTACCTTCCACCGAATACGACGATTTTGCGCCACCTTCTCGGAGCCTGCATTGCCACTGAAGCTGGGGCATGGATAACCAGCCTGTTCCAATTCTTCGTACCAAGCGTTCAAAACTTTAGCCTTGCGACTCAGCAAGACGCTGCCACGGGTTTCTTTAAAGAAAATTGGAATCAGTGCTGTGAGCACGGCGCCGGTAATCGCCTGGGAGTAAAAGACCCAGCGCCAGGAGACGCGATAAATGATCATGCTTGCAATTAACGGGCCTAGGCCGGTACCAAAGAGAGCAGCGCCGGAGAATAGAGCCATGGGGGTATTGCGGTCTTCGGAAATGTATATGTCACTCAAAACGCCGCCCACAATGGTTGAAAACGTGGCTGTATGGGCATTTATGAATCAGTTTCGATCAAACAGGGTATTATACTGGGAGGGGGATGAAGTAAGTTCAGTAGAGACATACACCCGCCTACGCCCAGGAAGAATCGGGCAAGAAGCATGCCCGCAAACGAATTGGTAAGCCCACAGCCCATTTGGCACACTGCATGAAGGTTCCCAACGTCAGCATCGGGATCGCAAAGTCTTGAGATTCTTTTAACCTACTTACCCGAGAAGAGAATACCACTCAATATGAACATCGGCTTTCTTCCATTGATCTCTGAGAATGGAGCTAAAACCATGGGCGCTATAGCAAATCCCGTCGTGAAAACGGTAATGCCTAGGTTGGCTACCACATGGCTTATTCCCCATAGTTGGGCAAGCTCCTTGGCAGGAGGACTATAACAGCCTGCCCCCATGGCGCTCAGACATGTAACGGCGCATGACAGGCAGGTAATCACAGACTTGTGCGCTTTAGGCCATAAAAAAGGGGAGATATAGGGCCGCAGATCTGGCTGCTCTGGAAAAGGGGCCTGGGTCGATTCGGGGGACGGATGTGGTGTGTAAGCCGGTAAGACGGTTTCGAAGGTAAGATAGGGGTACTGGATTTCCTCTGCATCGCGGACATCAATTGTAGACGACTGGCCTGAACCATCCCGTTTTTCAGCGTCTCTCAGCTCCAAGGATGTTGATGTCAAGCGAGGCTGGTCGTAAATGTCTGTTTCACGTGACTGAGCCGGCCAAATCTCCGCTCTCGGCTCGGCATCCATGGCTTGCTGAGATCGGTCTCTCGAACGGCTGGCCATCTTGGCATCTTATTTCCCTCTCTTGCGGCTGGTGAACGATGGAGGGAGGAGAGGGCCAGAAAAGAAGGAGGAAACATGGCTGCATTCTTTTTAAAATGATCATCTTTTAGTGGGTGACTCGAAAAGCATGGTTGATAAGCGGCATCACATTTGGTCGTGATGTTTTAGGGCGCGATTCTGGAATTGCTCCACTTTGCCCATCCTCGGGTGTGGAGTTGATGCAGTTACGGGCAAGAAAGCAAGCAGCTTCGCTAGTCGGCCGGGACTTGCAAACGGTAGTAGTGCGTCGTCATTATTAATAATCATCGATGTATGGTCCACGGACAGTACTTGCTCTGTTGAAGACTTGTAGTCCTCCACATCCCGTGCTTGTCTACTTCGACAGCTTTTCTGAAAGGATTCAAGCCGGAAGCTAGTGATGTAAGGACATCAATTGGCGCCCACGCTGCATGAGTTTCCAATCGGTCCGTATGTAACCCTGGTGGATAGCTCTCAGATAGCAGTTCAGCTCATGTGCAAGGCCAGCCGTCGCGGAGAAATGAACCAATTAGACCAACAGTTTAAAGCGGCATACCCAGTCCAGGTTTTTTCTTTCTTTTTTTTGGTTCCTTTCGCCTCATTACATTTGTCAGACCAACGGCTGAAATTCGGTATTATTAGTGTGGATTTGCTGTGAAGCCAAGCTGACACTAAAAGGAGCTGCAGCACATATCTAGATCCCCGGGATTTCTGCACTCTAGCCCCGCATGGCTATTCGGCATTATTGTGAGCGACCCGAATGTACGGAGTAGGTATACTCGCATAGGATGACCCGAAGTGGAAAGAAAGTCCCGCGAAGAACGTAATCCCATTGGAAAATATATCATTCTGCTCGTCCCATCGCGATTATTATATCAGGGAACCGTAGTCCTTTGAGCGCCTGATGACAGGATCAGTAGAAGCTAAGCTTAGA
This sequence comes from Polytolypa hystricis UAMH7299, assembly GCA_002573605.1. Taxonomy (NCBI): domain Eukaryota; kingdom Fungi; phylum Ascomycota; class Eurotiomycetes; order Onygenales; genus Polytolypa; species Polytolypa hystricis. The sequence goes on along the minus strand of PDNA01000133.1, from coordinate 1,695 downwards.
TGGAAGCACGATACAAACCAGGTACATACATATCACGCTAAAGGCTGCAATTCCCCCCAGGAAGGCTTGTGACTCGGCCCCACAGCGCAAACGGGACTTCTCCTCCTGCAGACATACCGGAGAACGTCTACTTCTGAATTTTTGACCCACACCTGGCATACTGAGTGACTTGCTATGGGGCAAATCTGATGCTCCATCAATGCAACTATCTGAAGACGGATGGACATAAAATCGACGCCGACGCCGTCCGGATGTTCTAGCTCTTCGAGGTTGCTGGGAGCTCCTGTAAACACTATGTATATGGAGGACGGAGGGGTAGATACATTACAGCGCAATAAGAAACCTATAGAATCCAATCCACATACAATTAGAAGGGCAAGAAGGCAATAACAGACATAGATCTGCTTGTTCAACTTGAATATAGTAATTTTCACTTGTGTCTGAACAAGTGAGGTGCACGTGACTTTGCAGGCCAAATGAAGCTTGACTTCGGCTGAGTTTGCTGAAGCCCACACAACACCAACCATCCCCTGAAACTGTTCAGGGGCATCAAAACCCTTTCACCCTTCTCTACCAATTCTTTTCCCATCCTTTCCCTTCTTTTCAAACACTAGAACAAACGCGAAAGCACTGCGGCTGCATTCCAAAAATAATAATATGGCTCCTACAAAACGTAGCGCAAGCCCAAATGGCGAGGCAGCATCCGCGGATCACTCCATGGGGAGCAGAACTAGGAGCAAGCGCGTCAAGGGCCCTGTGGAGGAAACTGCTGCAGCTTCCCGTCCTAGGCGTTCTGGCTCTACTGCGGTGAGTACATCTATTACGAACGGCGATGAAAAGGGCACTACGACGCGGACGCGTGCTACCAAGACGGCAGGTACAAAAACAGCCAGCAAAGCGAAAGGTATGTATATAGCTTCCTTTATCTTCTTTTTCTTCTTAGAGGATCAATTTACTGAAATATCACTAGGCACTACAACTACTATTACTGCGAAAAAGGGGACTGGCAAAGTCGGCCGTCCCCGCAAAATCACCAAGAACTCTACTTCTACAACTACTGCCCCTGCCAAGGAGAACAAGGCGCCAAAGGCTAATGGCACTGCCAATGTGCTTTCTGATGAAGATGACGGTGATGACAGCTCTAAGCTGAGCAGCGTTCCTGCTTCTGATGACGAGATGGGCGACGTCGACGAAGATAGCAGCAAGTCTTACTGGCTTATGAAAGCTGAGCCTGAATCTCGTTTTGAAAAGGGCGTTGATGTCAAGTTCTCGATTGATGATTTGCGCGAGGCGAAGGAGCCGGAGCCTTGGGATGGTGAGTGATTTTCTCAGCTAAGACAGCGGCCAGTTATCTATATACAGGTCCTTTTTTTTTTTTAATCCATTGCATGGTTAGCTAACACTTGTTGTTCCAGGGGTTCGGAATGCTGCTGGTAGGAATCCTGGGGGATATTATGATGCTCCTAAAATGGACAAGGATATTCGGCTAACAGGCGCCCGTGTGTAGCTCGCAACAATATGCGTGCCATGAGAAAGGGAGATCTTGCTTTCTTTTATCATTCCAACTGCAAGACCCCTGGCATCGCCGGTATCATGGAGATCGTCCGTGAGCATTCTGTGGACGGTAAGCGTGGAACTCTTCCGGGGAGCAAGATCGGCACCTCCATCATGCTACCACCACATATTCCCCCCCCC